>JANHAO010010992.1:0-17268 GCA_026873985.1 Saraca asoca | reverse complement strand
CAAATGTGAAGATAGGGATTCTGAAGTTCTTTTTTTTACAACTTATTAAACTTAGCGAGGGATCAGCGACGGCTACTGCCCTCGCTAACTGCAGCAAAGGCCCATCCCTTGTAAAGCCCAAGCAGAAAAAAAAAAATTGAGCGTGAAAAAATTTCACGAAAATAAATTGTTCCCATAAAAATTTGTGACAGCAATAGCAAGGGATACGTTCGTCGCTAAAATAAGCTAGGGAGATATCCCTCGCTAAGTCGTTGCAATCTTTTTTGTCTGAAAGCCACCACCCCTTTACTTCATTTCCTAGTTAAGTCGTCGCTATGCCCTCGCTAATATTTAAAATAGCGACGGATTATAGCGAGGGACATAAAATCCGTTGCTAATCCGATGAATTCTTGTTGTGATAATATTATTTTAATAATTTATGATATACTATATTAAACTATTATATTTTCAATAGTAATTATTTTAAAATATATATATAAATTACTCTATTTAATTTTATATATTTACATTTCATTTTTATAATTATTAATTTTTATAATCAATCGTAATAACTATTTATAAATTGTAAATTGCACTCAGCATTCAACTTTATCAAGCCATTAAAAACCATCGAGAGTAACACATGACTTTTTTTTTACATATGATTTGTTATTATTAGTTCTCACCAATTTAAAATTTCTATATAAAAAAATTGAAGTTAAATAGAATTTTATTTGTAAAATTCCTAATTTTTTTTTTTTAGAACTCCTCAGTCTTTCTCTTTCTTCATATCGAAGATTCTATTGAATTCATAGTTCTTTGGCGAGAGAAAACAACTTAGAGAGAAGATGGCTTCAAGCATTGGCTATAGCACCAACCCAACAATTGTTTAGCTTTGATAGCTTACTTCTCATTTTTTGACTTCAACCTAGCTCACATGGCTTCAAAGGAGAGAAGATTCCTTGCGATATAAAGAAAGAGGAATTAAAGATTTTGTAAATAAAATTCTATGTAACTTTAGATTTTTTGATGTGAAAATTTCAATTTCTTAAGTTAACAAGTGTTACTAATAACAAGTCACGTGTGAGGACAAAAAAATTAAAAAAGGTTGCGTGCTGCTTACATGATTGTTAGTTGCTTAAAAGAGTTTGATAGTGGATGTAATTTGTAATCTATGAATAGTTGTTATAGGTGATTGTAAAAATTGATAGATGTGAGTACAAAATAAAATCCTTTGTTTCGAGTATTTAAAAATAAAGTTTTATTTTATTTTTAAATAAATTTATTTTTAAATGATGCTTGGATTTAAGTTAAAAGAAGAATTTATGTTATTTATAATCTTTATTTTAATTATATTTATATCATTATAAAATCTATTAAATTTATTAAGAATTTCAATAGAATTCATTTTGTTTGATATAAAACACATATTATTGTAATAACTTTACTTTCATTCTAACATTTATTTATCATGATATTATCAAAATTTATTTTTTAATTAAATTTTATATATTTTTAAATATATTTTAAATAAGAAAATTTATTTACAAATGAACTAAAATTATTATTTTTAATATCATTTTCAAACATTAAAATTAATTTATAAATAAATTAAAATAGTTTATATTGAAATAAAATGAATTGAATTAAAAAAAGTTAATTTCACACGTAAAACTAATTTTTATTTTTGCCTTATTTTAATATGAAAATACTTCAATTTCAAATTTCTATATGTGCCATCACAATCCAAAAATACTGGCAATTAACTACAGATAAGATGTGAAAGAGTTAAATTTTAGTTAAAGATAAACTAATCATAGTTATCAATATATTGATAAAAATTATTCAAATTTTAGTATAAACTAATCATATCTGTCAATTTATTTATCAAAAATTATTATCGAAATTTACTTAAATTACTAATTATATAGATAAAAATAGTTATTATTATAGTATGATAATAAATAATGAAATCTCTTTAATTATCATATTTAAGAATTTAACTAATCAGACTATTAAAACCTAAGTTTTATACTTCAAAGAAAAATTTTCAGATTCTTTCTCACAAAGACTCTTTTTCTAAGATGGAAAATGATATAACACCACCCAAAAAAGTGGTAAATGATATCAAATCTTCTTTTACGAGTGAGAGAGGAAATAAAAAGAGGATCAATCCCTTTTATTCAAGTTACTCATTATTAGTTACTTTTTTCCACCTTAGAAAAGATTTAAAAAATTGATAACGATAGACATATTTTTTTTTACTAATAATGGAGCATTTCAAGATTCCTATCAATAAACACTTCTTTTCAAGTGATGTTTAAGTTGCCAAATGTGTCAGCATTATTATGTCAAATAAGAAAGATTAGTACCTTTATTTTGGCCTCTACAAGATCAAGAAAATTCCCTACTAATTTAATTATTACTTGATTCCTCCACGAATTCTATATCATATATCTTGTATATTATATAAAACAAAACAATGTCAATATATGATTGAGACTAAGATTAATAATATGAATCCATTCTACATTGACCCACCTCCTTTATTTAAGTACTTTTTTTTTTTAAATTTAATCAACGATGAATTAAAAAAATTTAATTTGTGAGGATAATATATGTATATAAAAATAAAATTTTAAATTATTTTAAAATAAGTATTTAAATATGATTAAAATATTAGCTTTTTTTCAATCTCTTTTTATTTATATTTAAGATAAACTAAAATTTTAAATATCACTTTAAAAATTTAATAAAAATTTAAATATATTATTAAAATATTTTATCATAGGCAAATTATTCGCAATATTCCTATTTTTGTAATGGTATTGATCATTTTATAGTAAAGTAAAATTTAGTCACTTATATTAATTTTTTTTAATCTAAAACACTTGTATTAAACTTACTTTAACCATGTATAAATTTTATAAATTAAAATATAGCCTATTTTTATTTCATCCATATGCAAGGAATAATATACATTTTTTTCTACTGAACATAAAAATAAATTATCCATTTGTATATATATATCTTATCAATTTATATAATAATTTTAATTATGATTATTTTACATATTAAAATACTTTAAATAATAATTTAAATTTAAGTTTTTTTTTACTTCTAAATTTTTTATGCATATAATGATATGCATTAATATTTTTACTATTTAAAAATGCATTCAAACATAATTAATCATTATTTTATCTATTATTCTTATTTAATTTTTTTAAGTTGTATATAGTTTGAATTAAAGAATATGATAAATCAATTTATCAAATTATTAGGAATAATGACAAATTAGTTTACTTAATATCAATTGAGTTAATTATTTAATATATTTTGGTTATTTATTGATGTTTTCTAATTTTATTTAGTATCTTAATTGATTAAAATAATTTTGATAATGCCAGACTATATATATATATATATATATATATACACACACACACACACACGTACATACTTACACACACTAGTTTAACTCTCATATTATGCATAGACAAAAATATTATATAAATTTTAGATTTATTATTTTTATATTATATTAATGTATTAAGATTATTATTTAATTTATTCTATTTTAAAATTATAAAAATAATTTAAAATATTACTGTTATAAACGTGTTGAAGGTAGAATTTGGTTCGATCCAAATCTAGCCAACCAGAAGAGCTCTAAAGACTCAAACTACAATCTGGTTAAGCAAACAAAGAATGAAGAAATAGAGAGGAAGAACAACAACAGTATAGAAGGATTTTTAACGTGGTTCAGGTAAAATCGGGCAACACCGATCCTTATGTCTACAGTAATGTTTTTATTAATCTGAAGAAATTTCTACAGAGTTTCAGTGTCTCAATTCAGAATGCCTTACAGTGATCTTCCCTCTCTTATTTATAGAGGCTAGGAGGTTACAATCATAATTTCATAATTTGTATTTCTGTTATATCAAATAATAAATATAAATGACAAGTATATCTTCTACAAATCAGATTCTACAGACTACTGGCTGATTTTTGTAGATTGCTTTATGTGGGTGGGCTCATGTTAGCTGCTTCTTGCAAATTGGTCCCACAAATCTTGGTCTGAGAGGATTCCTATTTCAGGTTTACCCTCAGTGAGCCTTTAACTAGGTGAGATATTGTGTCTGCGAGATGGGACTCTTCTGAAGTCGCTGTTGGCCTTTAGTCAATGGGATCAAACTTTCGTGCTCACTTCTGGCAATGCGAGCTCATGCAAGGTGAACTGTTGGCCCACGAACCGAAGCTCGTTCCTTAGCGAGTTAGAGCTTCTAGCTTATTTCGTGCTTGTGTAGCTGGTGGTTTAATGAGCTTAGCTCTTTTCTCATTTGAACTTATCTATTGTTGGGTATTTACCAGTCCATTTCGTGCAGTTTCGAAAAATACCCGTAATAACATGTTACTTAAAATAAGTATTTCATAATTTCAAATCAAATAAAATATGTGTGTTTGATGTATATCATTAAAAAATATAAAAATTTATTTTAAAATCTATACTCAATGATAAAAAATATAAGTAAATATACTAATCATAAATTATTCAAAATAATATATGCAATACAATTACATATAGACTTAGATTTTTATAAGTAAAAAGTTATTTAATTGTTTGATTTTCTTATCAATTTTGTAAAATTAGTAATAAATGAATACTGAATTTGTTAAACAATCATTGTTAATGAACTTCAAAAAATGAGCCCATTAGCAATGTTTGAGATTAACACTTTAATTTCTTCTTAATTAAATATATTGACAATGTGTTTTAAATTTGAAAGTTTTGATTTAAAATTTATTTGTTATTTTCTTAAAAATTTTGAATTTTTTCTTCAAATTTCAAACCCAATTAAGAAAAATATAAAAGAAAACAACAATAACATTAAGATATAATAAAATCATAGAATTGACTTTTTTTAACAAAATAATCTTAGATGAACATACAAAATGTAAGAGATAATATAAAAAAATATAGAATGATTTGTAAAAAAATTGGAATAGACATACAATACATAAGGGATAGGGTAAAAAGCTCAAAAAATACAAACACAAAAGAATTAAAAAAATATAACAATAATTGAGTAAATAATCAAATACAATTAAGATAAACACAATAAATGAAATAATATCATATAATTAACATATTTAATTTAATTAATGAAACAATGGTAGCAACCAAAATAACATGAAGATAAATAATCAAACACTATAACAACTTAATTTTATGGAAGTTCTTCATCCTATCATACTGCATTACAATAAAGACAAAGGTTCACGATTTTTCTTGGAGAAAAAAAAGATGACTTAATGTCTAAATTGACTTTAGAATGTTAACTTAATACAGTTCTTTCTAAAATAACAATTTTAAAAACAAAACATCAAGTAAATATTATCTAAGTTAATCATGATTTTAAAAATTAACCATAATTAAAAAAAAATAGTCACAATTATAGATAAAATATTTAAGTAGTTAGTTTACTTTATATCTTCTAGTTCTACTTCAAGTTCATTACTTTTGTAACCATGTTCTCCACTTTCAAAATTATTGTTTAAATATGTAATTTCTCCAATGGTATCGGCAAGGACAAATCTAAAAAAAAAATCAAATAATTTGCAATATTATATTAATACAAATTAATAAAAACATTAAATATCATATTAAAGGTATGTTGATACTAATTAAAAATATTTCATCTTTAGTAACCTGAATTTCATCGAAGCTCTAGAATAAGAAATTATATTTAAGAATACCAAAGTCTATCACTTCTTTAATTATGTAATGTTATATAGATTTTCTGGAAGCACATTTTGGGCCGGTCAAGGTCCAATTGGAAGCCCATTTAGACTGGTGGAGGTCCAGGACAGAGTTCGAGGTTGCTGAGCGAGAACTCTCGATCGCCGGGTGCGAGCCGGAGGCATCTCGTGACATCACGAAAGAAAGGGTACAGCTCGCTGAAGAGACTCCTGACCCCTCAGCAAAGGATCCACGATCTTCTGAGGAGCGACCAGATGCAAATAATGAGGTCAGTCAGAGCTATCAGTCTGCTCAGCTTCTAGCTTGCCCACTAACAATGAATGCCTGTACGAAACCTAGTCAGCAATCTAAGGCACATGTCTCCAGTTGATAGCTCAGCCTCTAAACTTACACATTAACCCCCCGGATATCTGATAATGATTTGTCTAGTATTAATTATCCGGCACCAAGCATTAAATACCCGGGACAGCGGAAGTAATCATTTTACTACTCATTAAATTATACTTGTAACCCTCCCCCTTTCTATAAATAGAGAGAGGATGTCATCATAGAGAGGATAAGAAAATATACATAGGAAAACTCTGTCAATATTGAGAGTGAGCATTGTTCATTGGGAAAGAATCTCATTGTTGTATCCATACTCTGTAAAACCAATCTCCTCAGAGAATAACAAAAGATCATCATGGATGTAGGGGCCAAATATTAAACTCAATCGGTTGACCGAATTTTGGTATCAATATTTTGGCGCTAGAAGAAGGCCCTCCACCGCACATTCTCCATTTTTGCTCCCTGATAAGCTATTTCAGACGTGATGGCAAGAGGAAAGGCTATCAAGAGTGCAAGAGTTCCCACTGGCTAGCCCGAAGGTCAGACGTAAAAATGAGACGCAGTTGCTCCCACGACGGGTGCTAACATTGGCACAGCTTCCTTTGCCCAACATCAACCTATAGTCTGTGAAATTGATGAGGTTCAAGCCTGTAACAGCGCCAAGAGGCACTAAACCGTGTCAGGAGGCGCTAGAGAATACAATGAAGGAGTTGGCTGACATGGTATGAGTTTTGGCTCAAACACGTGCTCATGGCGCACTAAGGCAGGGTGCAGTGGCTGCACCCGAAGCCAGACATCATCAGTCAGGACCCCAACATGAAGAGTAGGTCAAGGTTGAATGGCATTGAACCAGCTTGCTACGCTCTTCCAATTCATGGCGAAGGTCAGAAGCGCATCGAGACCGGAAGGATGAGGAGGATGACTCCTAATGTGAATGCTTGCAAAAGTGTAAGAGCTCACACGAAACTGATAGTGAAAAAGACACGGATCGTGACTCATCCAATAACAGGTGAGATAAGAAGCATAAAACTTCAGACCGATACTCTCGTAACAGGCAAGAAGAGAGGAGTAGAAAGACCTCCAGCCAATGGTCTGAGTCCCGAGACCCGATGGTCAAAAAATTACTCCAGAGGATGGAGCAACTGGAAAAGAACTTTGCATCCCAGGGGAACTGGGAGTCATATGAAGAAAGAACCTCGCTCTCCCGTCAAATTGAGACAGAGCCACTTCCCCGCAGATTTAAAATCCTAAACATCCCTCTCTATAATAGGGATAGTGACCCTTACAGCTACCTGGATGCCTTTAACTTCCAGATAAACTTATAGAGCTCCAATCCATTGGTGAAATGTAGAGTCTTCCCTGCCACCCTCGGAGAAGTACCATGGATGTGGTTTAAGAGTCTCCCAGCCCGTAGCATAAGGAGCTGGGAGGAGTGCTAAAACAAGTTCCTTAATCAATATAGAGCACTGAAAAAATAGCTCACCCCCTTCTACCACTTGGCCATCATCTTCCAACGAAAGGATGAGTCGTTCAAGGATTACATCGTTAGGTTCCGGAAAAAAGTTAGCAATGTGGATAGTTCATCCGATGAGAATGTCCTCACAGCAATTTCAGTTAGACTCCGAAAGGATAGAAAATTATATGAGGACATATATAAGTCCTCGGTCAAGAGCCTAGGTGAGTTTTATGAGCAAGCCGCCAAGGAGATCCGGTGGGAGGAAACCTTTGGCCCAAAGAAGCCAAACAAGAAAGAAGAAACCTATACCTCCAATCGAGGCAGGAAAAGGAATGGAGGCGAGAGTAGTAAAGACAACCAAAAAGGGGGATCTAGAGGCCAAAATATAAAGAAGGTCAGAGTGAACAATTTCAATATCAACATCGTTACGACACTTATATGGTCCTATCGAACGCACCAGATCGGATCTATGCGACTGAGAGGGATAACGAAGACTTCGGTAGGCCCAAGCCGATAAAGACCCACATTGAGAAGAGGAATGGCAATAAGTTTTGTGCTTATCACAACGAGGTTGGGCATAACACATCGGATTGCTGGGCGTTGAAAGACGCCATCGAAAACCTCATTAAAAGGGGCCGTCTGAGAGACTATTTAGTGAGATCCCACGATCAGTGACCCCCACATCCCCGATAACCTATGCCGCAATGCCATCAAACTCCTAAGTACAAGGAAATGCCATCCATGAGGATCATTTTCACCATACACGGAGGACCTCATATTGTTGGCACCTCGAACCAATCACGCTATCGCTACGTGTGAGTGGCGAGCCACATCCTTCTGACAAGTCATATAGAGTGCGAAAGGCTCACTAAGAAGGCTAAGATATCCCATGACAACATTTCCTTCAAGGAAGAGGATGCATAAGGTGTCCATTACCCTCACAACGATGCCATAATCATCCAGGTGAAGATCGGCAATGCCAATGTAAGAAGGATCATGATGGATACTGGGTGCTCTGTTAATGTAATGTATAAAGGGTGCTACGACTAGATGGGCGTGAATGAGAATTAGCTAGACCCATCACCTCAACCTTTCTATGGCTTCATTAGAGATGGAATACTCCTAATGGGACAGATTAAGTTCCCACATACTTTGGGAGATCATAACAAACAAGCAACCATCATGGCAGATTTCTTAATTATAGATTGTCCATCGACTTACAATATGGTGCTGAGACGACCTGCCATGAATGACTTCGATATGGTAATGTCAACTAGGACATTAACCATCAAGTTCCTGATCCTGGGCAGAACTAGGTGCATGCACGAAGAGCAACAAGTAGCCTAGCGCTGCTATGAAGAGGCAGTTAAACTCGGGGTCCAAGGGAAGAAGGTAAATATTGTGTTTGAGGGAGAGCCTCAAACGATAAGTGAGAAAGCGGTCAGCTATGACCTCGACCCTCGAGAAGTAGATGCTAAGCGAGCCACCGGGCTAGTTGAAAAACTAGAGGATGTATGAGTGAGCTAGGCAGACGAACAGAGATGCCTCAAGCAGGGAAAGTGCCTACCACCCAAAGTAAAGGAATAATTGACAAGTTTTCTTAAGGCAAACATGGATGTTTTTGCCTGGAACCACGAAGACATGGAAAGTATCGATCTAAGCGTAATGTTGCACAGACTAAACATCGACCCCCAAGCCAATCTAGTTTGTTAGAAAAGAAGACTGATGACCGTCGAGCATTGCATGGCGCTTAAAGAATAGGTGGACAAGCTTTTAGCAAACAACTTCATTCGAAAGGCACGGTATCCCACTTGGGTGGCCAACCCTGTACTCGTTAAGAAGAAAAATGGGAAGTGAAGAATGTGTATTGACTTCACTGATCTCAACAAAGCATGCCCTAAAGATAGCTTTCCCTTGTCGAGGATAGACCAGCTAGTAGATGCCACAGCAAGGCATGAACTACTTAGCTTCATAGACGCCTACTTGGGGTACAATCAGATCCCAATGGCCACATAGGATGAAGAGCATACCTCCTTTATCACCAATCGTGGGCTGTATTATTACAAAGTGATGCCCTTTAGACTTAAAAATGCCAGGGCAACCTATTAACGGTTGGTAAACATGATGTTCCAAAAATAGATCAGCAAGACTATGGAGGTATACATAGACAACATGCTGGTAAAATTCAAATAGCTTATCGATCATGTCTGTGACCTTGATGTAATGTTTCAAACCCTAAGGAGGTACCGGATGAAGCTTAACCTGTACAAGTGTGCATTCAGAGTAGCCTCGAGTAAGTTCCTCAGCTTCATGGTGAACAACAGAGGGATCGAAGCAAATCCAAAGAAAATCAGGTCATTGCTCGATATGCGTTCTACCACGGGACCAAAAGACATCCAAAGCTTAAATGGTCATATTGCTACACTTAGCAAGTTCATCTCTAAGGCAACGGACAAATGTGTTCCCTTCTTCGATGTCCTCAAGAAGGCAAGGAGGTTCAAGTGGACCACCAAAGGTGAGGTCGTGTTTCAAGAACTTAAGATACATCTTGGGCAAGCACCTCTCCTTTCTAAACTAAAAGAGGGTGAAAGATTAACCGTATACTTGGGTGTTGCCCAGCATTCCTTGAGCATGATGCTTACATGAGAAGAGGGAGGAATTCAGCTCCCCATCTACTATGTGAGTAAAAGACTGCTGGACGTAGAGACAAGATATTCACCAATAGAGAAGCTCATCTATTGCCTAGTCATTACCTCAAGGAAGCTACGGCCCTATTTTCAAGCCTATAGCATCAAGGTCCTCACTCAGTACCCATTAAGACAAGTTCTACAAAAGACGGAAGCCTCAGATAACTCCTTAAATAGGCAATAAAGCTCACATAGTTTGACATTGAGTATAAGCCCAGAACGGCCATCAAGGGCCAAATACTGGCTGATTTCATTGTCGTATTCATAGGCCCCATACATAGTGAGGTAGAAGTCCTTGAGGCCCCATGGTGCAAACTATTTGTTAACGAGTCATCTAGTGATCAAAGGGCCGGAGCAGGAATGCTTCTTATCAGTCCTGAAAGACATAAGGTCTTCATTGCCTTAAGGTTTGGCTTTCAGGCCACAACCAATGAAGTTAAGTATGAGGCTTTACTGGTGGGCTTACAACTAGCCAGAGAGATGCACGCTGAGAGAATAAAGATTTTTAGTGACTCGCAGTTAATTATTTGTCAAATAAAAGTTGAATACCAAGCTCGGGGGGAGAAAATGATGAGATATCTCTGCAAAGTCAAAGAATTGTTAGGCTCATTCTAACAATTTGAGATCACTCAAATCCTACGAGCCTAGAATGCGCACGCAGACACTTTGACTCGCCTATCTACCACTGACGATCCAAACCTTATAGAAGCGGTACCAGTAGAGCTTCTTCCATCCCCAAGCCTCAAACAACAAGACGTTGTCATGGCAATTGTCAAAGCGCCCAACTCCTAGATGAATCCAATCCTAGACTACCTACAAAACGAGAAGATGCCAGAAGACAGACTCGAGGCACAATGTCTGTGAGCTTGAGTAGCCAAATACTGTATCTGTGATGATACGCTTTACAAGAGAAGGTTTACGATCCTGCTTCTAAGATGCATAGATGGCGAAGATTGTAGTATTGTCTTAGAAGAGATTCATGCAGGACATTGCAGAAACCATGTTGAGGGGCTCTCCTTGGCACAAAAAGCCCTTCGATAGCGATTCTACTGGCCGACAATGAAGCAAGATGCTATCAACCTCGTCATGAGGTGTGACAAGTGTTAGAGGTTCTCAAAGGTGCCACGAGCCCCACCAGCCTACCTAAAGCAGAAGACAAGTCCATGGCCATTTGTAATTTGGGGGATAGATTTGATCGGACCACTTCCTAAGACATGGGAAAATTGTAAATATGCGATAATGGTGGTGGACTACTTTACCAAATGGACAGAGGCAAAAGAACTCGCTAAAATCTCATGTTCAAAGGTCGAGAAGTTCATTTGGAACAACATCATTTGTAGGTTTGGAGTCCCTCAGCAGATTGTCACTGATAACAGGACCTTGTTCACTAGCAAGCAATTTATCAAGTTCTGCGAAGACCTCAAGATTGTCAAGAGTTTCACAATCGTAGACCATCTATAGGCCAAGGGGCAAGTAGAAGCTATCAACAAGATTATCAAAAGATTTTGAAGACCAAGTTAGAGGCCAAAAAGGGAGCCTCAGCGGATGAATTATAGTCGGTACTATAGGCCTATAGGACCACGCCTAATAGCTCTACGGGGGAAACCCCTTTCCCGTTGGTATACGGAGGTGAGGCAATGATTCCCGCAGAACTTGAAGTTACTACACAGCGAAGAATCACCTTTGATTCAGAAGATAATAACTAACTACTCGCAACAAACCTAGACCTTTTGGAGGAAGTGAGAGAAAGAGCCAGCCTTAGGGCCACAGTCCATCAGCGGTGCATAGCGAGATATTACAACTGCAGAGTGCGAGCTCGAAAGTTCAAACCTGAAGATCTCATTTTGTATCTCGTCCTCCCCGGAGCCCGCAAAACCAGTGAGGGGATGCTAGGACCAAATTAGGAAGGTCCATATATCATCAAAAGGATCATAAGTGATGGAGCCTACCATGCCGTTATTACCAATAAGTGTCTCAGTAACTTATAATTAATTCATTGTACATATGAATGTAATTCATTGAATTCTTTGAAATAAGATTAGAGATTTTTATGTCAAGATATATGCTGTATGATGCAACAAAAGTTTACATGTCAAACTATTATCTAAGCATGAGTGAATGGGAATTACACAGTCAGTCATGTACTAAAGCAATAGATGTAGGAAGAGCTTGGCTTCAACATAAAATTATACGGGTTGTTTATAAGGTTCATTACATATGCCGGAAGTATCAAAAGTCAAATTATACAATTATTATTCTACGAGAACGGGGCCTCGCAAGTTGAGTCTTCAATGGGCTGTGGACCAAAAGCTGGGACATCAGAAGCATCAGGCGTGGGAGCAACAGGGGCAGGAGCAACATCAGTAACTTGAAAGTCACCTTCTCCCTGGGTAACGACCTCTACAAATGAGGTGCCAACCTTGGTACCCAAACTCTTCCTTATTGCTCGAGCTCTCCATTGTTTGACCACCTCAATGGCCTGGGGCCCAAAGAAGGGGTAGTCAAGATCAAGATACTTTTGCCACACAGTATAAAGAATGACTCAAGAATTATCCTCTTTGTCTCCGTGGTTATTTCTGCTTCACATGAGGACATTTCAGCCTCAACCTTTGTCGCTCTCACTTTCACGAGCTATAATTCTCTTTTCAATGCCACCACCTCTTCAGCAGAAGCCTTGGCTCGCTGCTCTGTAGCTCATACTCTCTCTTCGGCGGTGCTTGCCACCTTGTTCATATGTTGCAGCTGCATTTGGGTATCATACAACTCCATCCTCACCTTGTTGAGGTTGTTAGTTGTGAGACCAAAATTTATCTCCATATCCTTATGATGTTTCATCTCATAGGATAACACGATCTTTAACTCCCTATTTTCCCCCCGAGTTCCTACACATCAGCTCGACGAGCCTTCACCTCACTCATGAGGGCTAACTTCTGTCTATCTCGGCCCTCACACTCAGCAGCAATCTTCAACAATGACAGAATGCTCTATAAAAATAGAAAATAAGGTCAGACTTGATAATAAGAAAGACGGCTAAGATAAGTTAGAGCACATACTGATAGACCCTGCCAGGCAACATATCCCGTTGGCCTCCCAAGGGGAAGATCCTCACTCTCAATTGCTGTGATCTTGCCATCATTGCCTAAGATCATAAAGAAATTCTCAACAAGAATTCGAGTGTGCACCTCTGTTTTTGATTCGAGCTCAGCCAACGGCTTTGTGAGGTTGACCCCTAATGGGTTTTGAGGGGTCACTCTCTCTCTCCCCTAGGCAATATTTCATTTCTTTTGGAGAGGACAGGAGGGATTAGGAAGACTGGCAGCACAGATTGCCTCCACCCCTTTAGAGCATGGCGAAGAGGTTAGATTAGGAAGAGGGACTTCTACGACAGCGATTGGTTGTTCCACAATAGTCAAAATTGTTTCAGCCTCAATAGCCGTTGGAGCTTCAGAGGCAAGTCTCACATCAGGAGTTGGGGGCTGATCCATAGTAACCTGAGTCGAGACGACAATACGGCCTGAAGAAGCATCATCTTTGCTATCTAGTGAAGATGCTTTGAGAATCAAGTCCATGATCTTATCATAGTCATCAAAGTTCATTGGTCGAACTTCCCTCAACTGGTGAATCCCTATCTCACTCGTCACAACTGTGTTTAGTGGTGGGGCAAGTTTGTGAAAATGAATAACATCCTCACTGAACTTAAAATCGTTCTAGAGATCTTTGGACAAAGCGAACTAATCTAGAATGTCCAACTCCTCGACCCCGAGTGCTAGCTGCATATCAATACCATTTACAAAATTAAACAAGAAGTTAGACCTCAAAACTACAAGCCAGAATCCAGAACAGAAGACAAAAAGTAAACAAGTAAACAAATTCATTCAAACCCAGCCCACCTATTCGGAACTAGAATGAAATCAAAATTCTTAAGGTATCTCAACGAAGGGCACGAGATGTAGAACCAGCGAGTCTTATAGTGTCCTGCATTGGATTTCCCTTTCGCACCCCCTGTGGGAAGATTTCTTTATAAGGTGTTTGCCTCACTGAAAGATAATAGAGCCCATCCTCAGAATTTGCACACCTGAGGTCGTAAAGATAACAAAGGGTTTCGGGCGATGGTGGTGGGAGGCCGTTGACCTTATGGATAAGTGTCAATGAAATTAGCATAGTGTACGAATTAGACGTCAATTAAAAGGGGCTAAGCTTTATCTTATTTAAAAAAATTAATGATGAAAGGTTGAATAGGGATTTTAATCCCACGGATAGATGCGGGATGCCAATAGCTATAAAGCCACGAGGAGGATGAGCGGCGTAGTCTTCAGGAACAGGGACCATGGCACTACACCCTTTAGGAATCTGGTTTGATTTGATGACAGAAGCAACATCTTGAACTCGAATAGTGGAATTGTAGTGCTTAAATGCATGATGATTGGGGCGTTAGCCCAATGTCGTCCTCTGGCCTTTGGTGCATCTCAAACGAGAACCTGGGTTTGAACCCCTCCCGCTAGATGTCACAGTTTTAGCTTGACAGACATTCCTCGTATCTGGAGACGAGTCTGGTTCATCATCCTCGCTCCTAATTAGGTGATGGTGACATACATGACCCATTCCCATCTACAAAAGGAAATAAAGAGACTGATAAGTTCACCAAGAGTAAACCATATCAAAACTAAATCTAATAACCCTCTACCCCACAGGCCATACACACCCTATGCCACCGCACCAATAACCTAGACTCCGGTAAACAGAGGATATACTCCAGACAGACAATAAAATCTCAGAAGACGCCAATATGTGTCAGGAATCCTAGAATCCACTGGCAACCTGACTATCCTACTCTAATCAGAGACTAGGCATCCGAACCATATCTATTCACCAGCATCAACAATCTCCTGATCAATCGGGCAAAGTCAAGTCCCAAATGTCCTACAAAGGAAGAATAATGTGCAAGGCGCAAGACTAAAGGGAGCGTACCATAATTGCTGGAGATGGAAAAGTTTGAAGGATCGAGAAATAGCCAGAAGGGCAAACAAAGAACAATGGAGGCTGGTAGCAAAGCAACTGTAATGATGGCCTAGGGGACAGATAGGCTGAGAACACCAAAAGCCTGAAAATTTTCAAATGACTAAGTGAAAAGGAGAAGAAGAGCTCTCTTGGCTTAAAAGAGAATACGACCTTACCGTTGAATCAAAAGGGGTGTCAGTTATCCACAATTTGACGGTCCATAGAAAATAACGGCCAATAAATGATGATTTAGCATGTGCGCCAAAAGCTGAAAGCAATAATTATCAGCTGTTGTTGGGAAACGAAAACCCACGCATGTAAAATAAACAAGAGAATTAAACGGTTTGCTAAGATCACACATCACGAAGCATTGGGGCGAAATAAATATCTTGTGTCCAAGTAATGCATTAGCCACACGTAGAATTCTTGTGCGAGCCTCGTCCAAGTAATGTGCCTGCCCCGCATAGAATTCTTGCACGGAATGACCTTGCATCCAAGTAATGCATCAATTAGACATAAAACTCTTGCCCAGGTCGGGGGGCCAAACAAACATTTTGCATCCAAGTAATGTGTTAGCCACACGTAGAATTCTTGCATGAGCCATGTCTAAATAATGTGCTTGTGCCACACAAAATTCTTACGCAGAACGATCTTGTGTCTAATTAATGCGTCAATTAGACGTAGAATTCTTGCATAGGTCGGGGGGCCAAACAAACAACTCACGTCCAAGTAATGCATTAGTCACACGTAGAATTCTTGTGTGAGCTATGTCCAAGTAATGTGCCTCCCCCGCACAAAATTCTTGCGCGGAACGACTTTGCATCCAAGTAATGTGTCAATCAGATGTAAAATTCTTGCGCAGGTCAAGGGGCTAAACAAACATCTTTTGTTTAAGTTATGCATTAGCCACACGTCGAATTCTTGCACGAACCGCATCCAAGTAATGTGCCTGCCCCATACAAAATTCTTACACAAAACAACCTTGCATCCAAGTAATGCGTCAATCAGACGTAGAATTCTTGCGCAGGTCGGGGGGTGAACAAGCATCTCGCATCCAAGTAATGCGTTAGCCATATGTGGAATTCTTGTGTGAGCCACATCCAAGTAATGTGCTTGCCCTGCACAGAATTCTTACACGAAACAACCTTGCATCCAAGTCATATGTTATTTAGACGCAGAATTCTTGCACAAGTCAGGGGATGAATTCAAGACCTCGCGTCC
Organism: Saraca asoca; assembly: GCA_026873985.1. Classification (NCBI taxonomy): domain Eukaryota; kingdom Viridiplantae; phylum Streptophyta; class Magnoliopsida; order Fabales; family Fabaceae; genus Saraca; species Saraca asoca. The sequence goes on along the minus strand of JANHAO010010992.1, from coordinate 836 downwards.
AAGTAATGCGTAAGTCACACGCAGAATTCTTGCATGAGCTAGCATGACAAATTGACAAGGTGATACATATCCTTTAAATGGGAGTTTATTGATTAAAGCCGATTGGCTAAAATTCTATATAACAAAAGATAATTATCCTATCAGATATTTTACACAACGACTATTGAGTTGTGATTTTGTAGAGGTAAATCACGTTGTCAATGGCAACCCATTAAATCATCCGTACAATGGACTCAAACAAATAAAAAGTAGAAACATGATGTTCAGAGTTGCACTAAAAGACCTTCTTTCACAGGGAAAATTTACATCAGAAGAACTGATATACAAAGATAAAACAAAAAGCTCAAAGCTAACGATCCCACAAAAGGAAAGGAAAGCCATATCTCAAGAGGCAAACTCCCATCATATGAAACGAACAGACCCGACTATTCCTGCTCATAGACCTTTTCAGCTGACGGATCATTTCCTGACTCCCTAAACACAGAGCAATTCAAAAAGGGGACCAGGAACACTGCTAGCAAGGCTGAATTCCATGGGAGAACCGTGAAGAAATAATCCAAGACCTATACAAAACTTCCCAGAAGCCAAAAAAAGAAGCTGTACAGGGAAGTTACGTGCAACAAACTATCCATGTCTCTGAGACCTCTGCAACGAACTATCCATGTCCTGAAAAGGCTTCTCCAGAAGCCAAACCATCAAGGGAACGAAGTGCTCGGTCAAAGCATGTTAGAACGGGCTCAACCAAAAGGGAAAATTTCAAAAAAAAATTCAGAAGGCAAACCCTCAGTGGCCGAACCCCTCTCCCAAAATCCCTTTGTGTAGAGGTTGAATACACT
>JANHAO010010991.1:0-17283 GCA_026873985.1 Saraca asoca | reverse complement strand
TCAACTCAGATATCACAATAAAAACAAAGAGGAAAGGAGAAGAAATGACAAACACTTGAATGCAGAAAGAAATACCAAGATCTCAACATTAATCTTTAAGTTAGCAACCCTTGGACTGATACAAAGTTAGCCTTCCATTGAAGGCAGAAACTACAAAGAAAAAGGAAAGAAAAAATGTCCTACACTACTGCTATCTAATGCTAAAAACTAAATTCAGAAACTAAACTAAAAGCTTCCAACAAAATGGACTTTGCCCGGGCAAAAGAGGAGGCAACTATAAGTAGGTGAGTAGGCAATAATGAAGGTTATGTAGTCTGGTTTTGTGTTCTACCACTGCCTTGCATGTTATGCATTTTTGTACGCTAGTTTCTTTAGCTTTTCTACTAACTTACTACTCTCTAGTTAGCTGAGTGTGAGTTGGTGTGAAGGATGATGCATTGGGCTCAAGCTCATGCCAATTGGGGGCCTTAAAATCAAATTCTATAGAGGCCCATTTTCATAGTATTTTTACCTCTATGTTGTAGCTCATTTTACATGCCCATAATTCAGGAATCTTCATAAGAAATGTGGCTTTATGTCTCAGCTTCCAATTGGGCTTAGTTTTACTTTAATTGGACCTCTATAGCTCCAGTTATGGTTTGATGAGTGCACAAAGGTCAGGCTACCCAAGATAGTATTTTGGTATTGACTTCAACTCCAAATTTAGATAGCCAATTGTGTGATTCAAACTTGGAGGTCTTCATGAAGTTTGTAGACTATCTCTTAGCTTTCCTACAAGATAAGAATCACATTAATTGGATAAGTGTAGCTCAAGTTATGACCAGATTACAGAAACTGTTCAAAATGGCTGAAAACTACAATATTTTGCATAATGAATCCAATTGACATAAAATCATAAAAATGCACTAACATAGCTGAAAGTAAGTCATTTTGTACCTTAAAATGCTAAGTGAGGGGATAATTAAATGAGTGAAATATTTTGTTATCAATTTCATGCAACACTCTTCATCATCTACAAGCTTACTCTTTCTCACTCTGCACTTTCTTTCTCTTTAAGTAAGTATCTTATTCCATACTTTAATTTCTCATACTTTTGCTGCTAATTTCTCTCTTCTTTCTTTTCAATTTAGTACTAAAATCTTGTTGATTCACAAAGAATAATTAGAGTGATGAATTTTTAATCCATTTAATCTAATAGTTACTATTCATTTCACTGTTCAACCTAAGAACCTATATGCATTTTTTATGTTTTTAGAGCTTAAACCTTTTATTTCTAGCTTGTTTTTATGAAATTATATCATAATCTAGTGATATATGTTTATTTGATGATAGAAAAACTTGAAACAACTTAAGCATTTGACATGCTCTTATTTCTTGTTCCTGAAAAGAATTGAAAACCTTTACTGGATTAGTTTTGACTCTTGTTTCCAGCCCTTAGGTAAGTGATTCTTACCTTTCTTATGAATTATAATATGAATATTTGATTGTGATTCATTAAATGTTTATGTAAGTTGAAGAAAATGGGTAATTGTGATGTATAGCAAAGTTTGAGTTTGATTGGAATTGTTGATGTAAATATGGTTCTATGTTTGAAAAAGCTTGAATTTATGCTTATTTAAGCTTCTAAATAGTATATTGAACCTATATGATTTGGTGAAAGTTGGATAGTGTTTCCCCTATTTTGGCTACTATTTTTCTACATTTCTAGAGCTCATGAGTTGAATTGGCATATTTACAATGGCCCCATGATCATGCTTGTAGAAATCGAGATGTTTTATGCTTTGCGATTCAAATTGGAAATTTAACTAATTTCCTATAATTTGAATCGACCCTTCCTACCTTATTTTTTGACTCCAATCGTAATTATGATTGTGTACATATTTGAACTTCCCAAAAGTTTGCAATTTTGGGCAAGCAAACTCACATTTTTACACTAAATCTCCTCAGGTCAAATTTATTTGAACCCCATGATTTTAATCGTAATTCTACTCAAATTTTAACAATGATCATGCTCGTAACTTTAATTACACCTCCAAATTTAGACACCCTGTTTAGCTTAAATTCATTTTTCTCTTAAATAACTCTCATCTCCTTGACGTAACCTCATATAAATCCTAACCAATTCCCAATATAATTGTCAGTAAGTTCTAAATGAGCAAATCATAGGCTAATATCAATCACTCTGCTAATTGCATATATATCTATATTGAAGCTATGGCAACAACCTTGATAGTTATGGTGATAATGTGACAAAGAATGTGTGATTGTGACGAAATATGAATTGTGTGACATAATTGTTATGAGATATGATATTGTTTGAAACCATGAAAATTCCCTATGAAACATGGGATGATGAATGATGATAATGACTTGTGATTGATGTGATGAGATGAGGTATATGAATCGGGTCTCTGATATCAAATCTGTACGTTCTGACATGGAACAAGGGATAAGGTAGAACTTGAAGGGATAAGGCTAGTGATTATGCGAGATAAACCTAGAAAGGAGTAACAAGGAGAATTTTGATTGTTATTATGTATTTTGCTTATTACATGAATTGTTATTCTGAGAAATATTAAATGAGATATGATGTGACTTAACAATGTGATGATTAATGATAATGGCTTAAGGCTATAAAAAGATCATGTTTCTTTATAATATATCAATAATAATGTGGTGTGATGCCATTCAAAAGTTAGCCCTTGGGACTTATGACTTGTTTATTAAGCTTAGTATGAAATATGATTATATGGCTATGATGTACATATGTATTGTCATTATTGAAAAATTCATAAGTTAGGTATAGATTTATCTCACTGAGCCCTAGACTCACTCTTTTATGGACTATTTTTCAAATTCTCAAAAATTTGTAACTGTTGCACCTTTCGAAAAGTAAGAATGAACAACAACCCTATGAAAATCACTGCCAATATCTTTACTGCCACCATAAAGAGTCCTTCCTCAAAAGTGTACCAGATTAAGATTCACTACATCATCATTTTAAATTTAGCTCGTTGTGATGTTTTACACAAAGTTGAAATTATTACCTTGAAATCCCCAAATATCCTTTTGATAATGGCCATGGAATGGTTTGACCTTTAGGGTTTTCAACCATTTATCTATATATTTTGTTAACCTTTTGAAAATCTATGAATAGAATAGCCACCGAATACCCCGAAGGCTTAGTTAGTTTAACCTATTCTTTGATTTCATAACAAGACATAAGTTAATTTAACTTTTTGGCTACCTTTGCTCTCGAGGAGATATGTAGGGTGGTGTAGGTTTTAACTCCTAGAGCTGGTTAATTGCTGGTGTAAGTCTTTTGGAGACTTATAGAAAACTTGTTAAAACTAAAGTTTAAATTGGCATATGCCTATTGGGCAATGCCTTTGTACATAATAAAAATATGTTTATATTCCAATATGTCTATCTTTCATTCTATAAGTTTATTATTTCTTAACCTACCAATCGAGATTGAGTGAATGTGATTCGAAAGTATTGATGTGATTATGAGTAAAAAAGGATAAAAGAGATAGTAGTGACTTGTTAAAGGTTAGTGATTATCAATTCAAAATTGATATTCACATTGATTATGGCCAGGGATTTGGGTTGTGACAATTCCTCTAGGATTTATGGGAAAAAATCTCATGTGAATAAAATTTATCACTTATGAATAGTGATGCAAACAACCCATTAGAGCTTATCACCTAGTCTACTTTCGGCCTAGCATAACTTGGCTTCATCTAAACAAGTCAAGCCAAGGTTAACATATAGGCCATGTCTATCTTCTTTTAAATTTGACTCATAGGCCTATTAAGTCAACCTATTTAATAATTAACACATTTATATATAATATATACATATATAAAATATACGCATATAATATAAAAATATTTAAACACATCTCCCTAAAATTATAATAGTTGTAATATTCATTCTGATCTAAATGTCACTTTATAACAAGTGTTTTTCACTCATTAACAGAAGCCAAGCAAGAAGAACTTTTGATTTTTTTTTTCTTATTTTTTCTTTTTTATTTCAATTTAAATCATGGATAGAATATCTAATTTTTTTTATCTTTTTTTAATTCACAATATTATCTCTTCTATCCTATCGACACTAAAATCCGGTTAATCATACAGTTCTTGATACCTCAAGCTACAAACTGGTTGAAAATGGAATAGATAGAAGTAGACAACAACAAGAAGAAGAACAACAGTGGGAACGTAAGATCTTCTAACGTGGTTTAGCCAAATTTGGGCGGCATCGAACCATTCGTACGTCCATGGTTGATTTTATTTATCAATGGAAGTTGTAGGATATAAGTGTTTATTCATGGCTTCCCCCATTTTGATAGAGTTTCGGCATACAATCCCAGGGGGTCCCCTTAATACAATGGCCTATCCCCTTATTTATAGAACCAGGGGGTATAAATATAATTTAATAAATTATAAATATATTACATCACATAATAAATGTAAAAGATATCTTAGGCTCCTACAAGTCAGCTTCTACGGGTGGACCCCATAAGTTGACGTTTGTTGGGGAAGTGCTAGAGCTCTCCTTTGAGGTTAAGTGCTGGGAGCTAGCTGAGGCAGTGAGCTAGTTGAGGATGCGACCTAGAAGGTAGCTGAGGTAGCAACCTGGGAGGTAGCTGAGGCAGTGACCTAGGAGATAGTTGCTGTAGTGACCTGGAGCTAGGAGCTAGCTGAGGACTGCGACCTGTGAGCTAGCTAAGGACTGCGACCTGAATGACTTAGACCATTTTGGTTGGACTTAGGCTTTTGCTAGCCCACTTCATATGGTACCAGAAAATGCCTATAACATAAGCCCCTAACTCTCAGTTTGCTTTGCGGACTAGGAGTTAGACTTCTACTGGCAAAAGCTTGATATGTCATGCTGTCATGAATTAGTTCCTGCAAATCACAGCTAGATTAACATTAGAAAAAGTGAATGCCCGATAAGTCAATTGACTTCGAGAACAAATATTAATAAATCATATGATTTAACATAAATAGGCTTCCGGCCAAGAAATTATGATTTAAAAACATATATGCCATATAAGATGGCCAAGGGAGATCACATAGATGCATAATGAGCAAATTGGAGTTCGATTCGAACGTAGCTTTGCCTTAGGAAGGTGCCTCATCTGGGGAAGGTGGACCTCTCTTCCCCCAGGGAGGTATAGTCTCGTTTTGGCAATCACCTTGGGGTTTTGTCCTCTCGGACCCGACCGGGTATACCTCGATCGTTAGGCGAGGGCACCTTGTTTGGCATGAGTTTGGGTGCTTATTGGCCGCATTTATATGACCTACTTGGACACCTAGTAATGTATCTTTAGCTCTAGAAAAGAGAACAGAAAACCAGTTGTGATAAAGTATTTAATGCTGGGTCAAGAAATTGTATCTAACTCATTCAAGCAAATAAGGAATGACAACTTACCTTGTCCGAAAGTGAGCCATATTGTCGGAGCTGGAATGACAAGATCTTTGCATTGAGTTTTGTTCAGCTCGGTACTCCCGTATGGCCAATGTGCCATTTCATTGTACAGAGACGCCCACTACGAGAGCGCAGCTTTGGGCCATTTTCCTATGCACAGTGAGCACGTGAACCCGAGACCAAACAGGATATTGCATGGTTGCAGCAAACTTAACTCTCGTTCATCTCCTTTGCATTGCATGAGCATGTAAGCTCGAGGCTGACATTGATTCTGCCTAATGGTTGCGTGCTCGAACTCACGAACGATCTAGACCTCGCATGGTTGTCGTGCACTAGGCTATCATCAAATTCAGCTACTGCATATGAAATGCATGAGCTCCATATGAACATAGGATTGCACGACCACTAGATAAGCGAGGCCTCTTCATGATAATAATAACGCATCCTCACACCCACGTGCGGAACCAAGTCTAGAACGACGTTGCTAGTATGAGCTCATTATGGAGGTGTTCTTACTGTATGATGGTTGTGCAAGAACCCATTATCGGGTCTGACTGGTACACATCTGCTGCCGGTTTAGTGTTGAGTGTTAGTGTGACTGCATGGATTGATCATGAACCGAGTCACCACATGATCACTGCGCAAGCCTCCTATTGGAACCAAACGCTACATGATTGGCGTGGAAGCCAGCCACCGAGTTCAACTTCTGCATGGTTGTTAAGGAACGTGCTGCTAGTTTATGTCAAACCATGAAGGCTTGGCCCAAGAGTACGAGCTTCATCTTCGGACTGAGGAACTGCTTGACTGGTGAGTTCATCACAGGGTAGGGTTTGGTTGCGAGACAATACGAGTTCCTCATTGGACTAGTCTCATTGCATGGCTGAGGAGATCAAGCTCATGGATGAGAGCTCATCATTATGCGAGCTATCGAACTACTACTATGCAAATCGAACGTCGAACCCGAATTTCATTTGCACAGGCTTGCTATTAACCCAAATTATTGCATGCTAAAGGAAGCTCATCATCCTGACCATTGAACTCCAAGTAACATACGGTTGCTGCATGTGAGCACATCACAGACTCCATGGCTGTGTGAGCTCATCACTTTTCTCACCATATAGCCATCACATTCATGTCAAACCCTTCCTCTATTCAAGGCAACTGTGAGCTCATGAATAAAGCAAGCTACGATAGATTACTACTACAAGCTTGGCATTGCACTGGGCTGGTGCTGGCTGCATAAGACAACTGCTGCATGTGGGAAACTTTACATCAAAGCAGGCCACAGCTGGATGTGAGCTCTTTATTGTGTGAGCTGCTGCATGATGCAAAGTTTAAACTACTACAGGGTGGCTGAAACTTGGCAGGCTTCAAACTACTGCATGGCTAAGCGATTTGTGCTGCCTGGGTCCTCTGTCATGTGAGTTTGACTTCAAGCCATTAATGTCTAACCGAAGAGTGTGGGCTTCGTCGTCTTTTGGTTTCATTGCATGAGTACTGCATGAGATAGCTATGGTGCTAAAATGCTATACATGACTGTGCAAAGCTCGTCATTGGAGATTCCTCATTACGTGGCTGGAATCTTCTTATTGCATGGTAGCATAATCGAGCTCATGGCCATGAGCTCACCATCATGTGGGCTGATGAGTCACTACTACACGAACACTATGCTAGACCTGGACTACATAGTTACATGCACGTTCATCATCAACTAAGGTTAGTGCATGGCCGAGTGGGTGAGCCATATACTATGCTCACATCTAGAACCAAGCTTGATGCTGCTTTTGTCGATGGTTCTACGAGTGCAAGTTTATCATTAAGCATGGTTTTCATCGAGTTCCAATCGAGCTTTGTAGTGCTATTGGAGTTGGCGTAGCGAGACCTTCGTACTAAGTTCTTTGTTTGATCATCGAGCTTCACGAGAACCATAGGTGCAAACCTGAGACTTTTGGATCTAGTACAAGTGACTGGTCTTAGTTGGAAGGAGGATTGTTTGATGCTATCAATGAAGTCAAACCCTTTCTCTTTTTAAAATGCCACACGACCATCATACTTTCTTTTATGACGGACACCCAAACAATCTTCCATGCAAATCAAGTTGTGGCCTCATCATCCAGGGTCACAAGTTCAGCCATAAACATTCGTTGTCAGCAGAAAGCTACTTGGGTAGATGACTTACTCATACAAGAATTCAAAGTCCCTTTTTGGTTTTACTTAGGAGCATAATGGCACAAGGTGACCCCTTATAAGAGGTTTGTTACGTCTGGATCAATTGAATCTAACGAGCTCGGTATGAATGGAAGCCAATTGGTGGCAATCCAAATGTTACCAATATTCATCATTCTCAGTTTCTGGACCACATAGAGATTTGTTTAGCCGATGTTAGGAGTAACATGCAAAATATGAACGTGCAATTCCATTGAGTTCACTACAATTAACAGGTCAACTATATAGCTCCTGGGGATATTAATAGTGAGGGCAGCCTTGTAAAGGGTATTTGCATGCTTTTCCACTAGGGCATTATTCCCAATGACTGAATGAAGAATAAATAAACTCCAGTTTTCACAACTCCTGGTGTTGGAGAAGTTATGGCATTCACAGTAGTATAGCCTGCCACGTTCACAGCATCTTGAAAGAAGCTCAGAAAGCCTCTATTTCATCGGCCTACTTGTTTGGTCTAGCCCAACATTAGTTAGTCCAAAAGGGCTGAGCACCCACCAGCCACTCAAGCGGGAATGAAGCAAAGAAGGTTTAGGAGCAGCTTTCAAGAACCAATCCTTATGCATGAGGGACACCGAAGCTAATTCCATTGCAAGCCAAAGCGAACTTGTTAGTGAATCACCTTTTCAGAACAGTGTGAGCTTACAGATGAACTAGCTCCCCCGAATGATCAGTGAACTCAAGACTAGACCTTAGAGTTGTGTAGCCTACGAGCTTATCTCCAGAAGTGTTGTCATATAGCCAGTGCCATCTTGTTGCATGGACGGACCTGTGGTGGCAAGTCCTATTGTTGTGTGGCCGATCTTATCATCGTGCAAGTTGCTGCACCGCTATTATGTGGGTTCATTGTTAGAGCTGAGCTGTTATGTGGTTCAACTGTTAATAGTCTGCATGGGTTGGCTACAAAGGTGGCTCTGGAGGAACCCAGTTTCGAGCGGTCATTTTATAACCACAATGGTACCATTGGAAGTCAAGTTATTCCATGTAGAGGAGCTTTGTCATCAGTAATGGATGTGACACTGGAGGAGCTCTGGCTGGCCGTGGAAGTAATGGAAACACCAAAGTTGGCTAAATTCTATTTGGGGATGTGGGAAGACATGTAATGCTTCCATGCCCCCTTAGGGTTGGCATCATCATGAGCCTATTCACAGCTATTGGTAGTTGGAGAAATTTTTAGTCTTGATAATGTGTCACCAATTGTTTGTCCTATGAGGGAGCTTCCTGTGGTTCGAGGGCCCTTTGCCAATCCTACGCTTTGTACCTGCTGCATAGGCAATTTAATTAGTCACCATTAGCAACATATTTGCCTCTACAAAATAAAATTCAACAATAGTTGTGTACAATATATATCAGGATAATCAGTCCTTGACATAAGAAATTTGAGCCAATCGGCTTAAATCAAAAAAATTCCATTCAAAGGATATATGCTGCATTGCCAATCGATCATGCTAGCTCATGGAAGAATTCTGCATGTAATTAGCGCATTACTTAGATGCGAGGTCTTAAGTTTGTCCGTGCAAGAATTCTGTACAGGGCTAGCACATTACTTGGACGCGGCTCGTGCAAGAATTCTATGTGTGGCTAACACATTACTTAGATGAGAGATAATTATTTTACCCTCAACCCGCATAAGAATTCTACTTGTGGCTAACGCATTACTTGGACACAAGGTCATTCCGTGTAAGGATTCTATGCAGGGCAAGCACATTACTTGGACACGGCTCATGCAAGAATTCTACGTGTGGCTAACGCATTATTTGGACGTGAGATAATTATTGGGCCCCCAAACCTATGCAAGAATTCTGTGTAACCAGTACATTACTTGGACGTAAGGTTATTCCACACAAGAATTCTATGTGGGGCAAGCACATTACTTGGATGCAGCTCATGCAAGAATTCTACGCATGGCTAGCGCATTACTTAGACGCGAGATAATTATTTGGCCCCAAGCTCACGCAAGAATTCTGTGCATGGCTAGCACATTACTTGGATGCGAGATCTGTATATAAAGATTTTGCATTGTTGCACGCCTTGGATGTTATTATCTACATACAAGTTCCATGCAATCACACCTTATTTCTCTTTTTGCACATTGTACTTGCTTTGAAGATCAAGGTTTAGTTGTAGGAGTGCAACTCTGGTCTCTGAATTGTCCAGGCTCATTCAACTCCAAAAGCACTGGAGTTATGTGATGACTGGATTCTACCAGCCTTGAACGAGGCCACTTGCTAAGTTAGGCTTCTAAGCTGCTTAGTCCCAATGAAGTGGCTGTCAGTTGTAGTGTTTGACCTTGGCTCATAGCAGTTGATACATTTCACTATGGCACAACAGTTGGTACGATTGTATGGCCATCGTATGCAAGGCTGCTGATGAGGTGATTTACCCTCGGGCCCAAAATGATGCCACCATCACTGCTGAGTGGATGGTGTGAACTTACGTTCAAGCCTGACTTTATCGTATGGTTGTTATGGGTAAGCCTTGTTGATGTCCTGCCAATTAAGTTTATCACTGAACTTGGTCTTCGTACACGATCGCTGCATAAGCTCATGACCAAACCTCTCATTGCATGGCGGGCATGAGAGCTCGTCGTCATGCTTACATCAGAGTAATGCTGTTATTGCTATAGTTAATCTTGCATGAGTGAACCCAATGTTGGGTCGTCAATGCATGGCAGTGCAACCTCGTCTTCAAACCAAGTCATGTTGTATGATCGCTGCGTGAGGCCAGCATCAGATACAGGCTTCGTATGGTCGCTAGGCGAGATCATCATCTGTGTTGCATAGTTGCACATGCTTGGTAGCGAAGAGGAATTAAGAGTCATGTCTCAATGTGCTCGTGTCCAAGCACCTGGGGGGTCGTGTCTCAGCCATGCGAGAATTGCATGGGTTAGCTTTCTCTCGGCTGTGCGGGATAGTAGAAGTGCAAGCTACTTCTTGGTCATACCAAGTTACACGGATGCAAGGTCTGCTTTAGCTGTGAGGCTACATGGATACAAGTCATGCGGGTTTGTCATCAAAAGGGGCTGTTGTTCACCGCTGTATTACATGGTTTTGGTTTGTTGCACTATCATCAAATTCATGGCACTGCACGCTAATGTCCACGAGTCTTTAGAGTCTAACTTCACTACAAGAGTGACTTTCGGCCCAGAATGAGATTACCTCTGTACATTTCAGTTTGTTGAATGAAAACTGCATAAATATGGGTTGTATTCCAGCTGCATGAAATCATATGAAAGCATGCCATACCTTTGATCGGTGTGCATTGATGCCGACAAAGGCTGCATGGAGACCACAAATTCATCAACAAGAGTTATTACTGATCACGTGAAGTTGTATCATGACTTCGGCTTGCTGCATGTACATGAATTTTGCTTGGCACACGATCAAGGGCAAGGCTGCTCATTGCAGTTTGGCTACTCACTGCAATTCAGTCATTCGCTGCATGCTACTCGGTGTGTTACATGCTACTTGTTGTAGTTCAAAGGCAACATAAAGCCACAACTCATTGGAAAAATTGGGAAGCGGCGCGTGAATTGCATGAAGGTCCCTCGATTGATACATGTTTGGACGTGTGAAGGCTTGCATGGAGACTTCACGAGGTTACCGTATGAAGGCTGTAGCTCGGCCTGTCTTGGCCGCTTGAATCTTTGTGCACGCAAGCTGCCTCGGTTGTATGAAGCTGCTTGAAGCTGCATGGACATAGGTTACGTTTTGGCCATGAGACTCTATGGAAAAGAGTTGCGTGGATTCGGCTTGCTGTAGAGGGAAGTTGCTCGCTACGCACACTTCGGCTCGTAAAAGCTCGATCGATGGGGTCCACGGTACTATTCGGTTATCTGCATGGCTGTGAGCTTGTCCTTGGACCCAAGATTGCATGGCTGCTACCTTGGCTCGCCATCGAGTTGAGACTGTACTTTGGCTCGCCACACAGCCACTGTGAGCGAGCCCAGCACCATGCTTGCATCCAAGCTCGAAGTGGTGCTGCTGTGCAGGCTGGTCCTCAGCTTGTGCAATCTTCGTTCGTTGAGTCTGGTTACATTACATGTTTACGTGAGTTTATCTTCAAGCCGAGGTACTGCACAGCTGGCATGACCTCATCATTGGAGTTTTCTCGCTGGATGATCGCCATGTGAGAACCCATCATCGGATTCAACTATTACACGCCTGTTGTGAGCTTCAACGCCAAGCACAAGTGCTGCATGACTATACAGGCTCATCACGAACCAAGCCTGGCTTGCTCCAGGTTGTTGCAAACTTTCCATCATCGCTAGTCATTGCATGGTGACGTTGAGTCGTTGCACGACTAGGGTGTGTTCACACATCCAGAAATAGGTTAATGCCGAGAAGAAGCTCCCCATGGCCTCAAAACCTTGAAGAACTATCTCTGTAGTAACTTGTGTAGCTGCGGGAGGTGGTGTTGCCGGCGTTTGGGCTCAACCAGAAAATGGAAGTGAGGGGGAGCTCCATAAGGAATTCTCTCTGTTGGTCATCCCGGACCTGCGGCTCATTCCATGATCACAGGTTGCGACTGTCTCAGCATCGGCTTGCTATTATCATCTACAAAAATCGAAGCTTTGATACAGCAGCTATCAAGCAAGAGACGCGAATGTTTTAGCCTCAAGAAACGAAGGCATGCGTGAATGTAAAATAGCATGAAAACATGAGAGTTCCAAAAGTTTCCGTAGATGCCTTTTCAGATATAAGGTAGTGAAAGCTAAATGATCAAGGCAATTTGAATGTTGTTATTACATCTTCCTACAGTGGTGGTTTTTCCTTTGGTTATCATGGTTGAACAAAAAATCAACCAGTGTGGAGATGAGGCCTTCCTCTAGAGCCAAAATGTTGACACCAAAATCTGGCCAACCGTACAGTTCTTAATACGTCAAGCTACAAACTGGTTGAAAATGGAATAGATAGAAGTAGACAGCACGAAGAAGAACAACAACAGCGGGAACATAAGATCTTTTAGCGTGGTTCGGCCAAATCCGGACGGCATCAGATCATTTGTACGTCTACGGTTGATTTTATTTATCAATGGAAGTTGTAGGATACAAGTGTTTATTCATGACTTCTCCCATTTTGACAGAGTTTCGGCATACAATCTCAGGGGGTACCCCTTAATACAATGGCCTATCCCCTTATTTATAGAACCAGGGGGTACAAATATAATTTAATAAATTATAAATATGTTACATTACATAATAAATGTAGAAGACATCTTAGGCTCCTGCAAGTCGGCTTCTGCAGGTTACTTTCTACGGGTGAGCCCCGTGAGTTGACATTTGCTAAGGAGGTGCTAAAGCTCTCCTTTGAGGTTAAGTGCTGGGAGCTAGCTGAGGATGCGACCTGGGAGGTAGCTGAGGTAACAACCTAGGAGGTAGCTGAGATAGTGACCTGGGATCTCAGCTACCTGGGAGCTAGCTACTGTAGCGACTTGGAGTTAGGAGATAGCTGAGGACTGTGACCTGCGAGCTAGCTGAGCGACTTGTGAGCTAACTGAGGACTGTGACCTGAATGACTTAGACCATTCCGATTGGACTTGGGTTTTTGCCAACTCACTTCACATGGTACCAGAAAAACGCCTATAACATATTTGTATTAAATGATTTATATAAAAATAAAATACTTATTAATATATAATTAGTAATATCTGATTTTGACTTAGTAAATAGTATCTATCTAAAAATTTTCACTTTTTAAATTTTTACATTCTCTTTAAATATCAAATACTAAATTTAATATTTTTATAATTTTTTGTTTTTGATATTTTTATTGCTTTTAATTACTTATCACAACTTCATTTTAAAATATTTCTAAAACTTCATAAAAAAAATACTTTTGAAATATATATTTTATTAAAGATAATATATTAATTATGACATCCACATATAAATATAATTAAAAAAATAGTTTGAGGACATAAATTCTTATTAATTAAATAATTAAATTTTCTAACATAAAATAATTAATTCAAAATTTTAAATAAAATAATTTATAAATACATTTATTTGAGTATTAATATATTAAAAAATATTTTAAAAAATGGTAAAAATTTCAATGATAAATTTAACTAATTTAAAATATTAATATAATAATTTTATCAAATTAAAAAAAGATAATAATTCTTTACAATTAAGATGAATATAATTGTATCAATTATATATTTATTTAATAGATAATAATATGAGAATAGTTTGTCTATGTTTAACATTATAATTTATAATTTAAATTTATATTACAAATTATTATCACATAAAACTAATTAAATTTGTGCATCATATGACTTATAAATTAGTGTATTTAGGCTAAGCCTATTTTAGATTTTAGAGGTATTGGATTATTATCTTATTTAAAAATCTATTTATATAAGTAAACTTATAAATAGGCTAAAAAGTCAAGTAAGACTTTTTTTACATGTCAAGTCAAATTTAAATATTAATCTTATATAAGTTAACAGATGATGTTCAAATTAATATAAATGGATTTGAAGTATAGCTTCACCGATCTAATTATTTTCACCCCTGCTTATGTATTCATTTGGAATAATTATAAAAATTAAAATTGTGAATATTAAATAGAATTGAGGAAAGGAGGTAATTTACTATTTTTCCCGTAAATTTAAACTCATTTTCAGTTGGGACCACGTCATTTTAGGAGGGTAGTTCGGTCATTAAGAATTGCCGCATTCCTCGCCGAGAAGCTAGCTAATACTGCATTCTTTTCCTTGGACAGGTTCATCCTTCAAGTCTCTGAAGATTCAACACTCGATAATCGATATTCCATTTCATGAGCGCGACAACAATGACGGACGCAGAAGATGCTGTACGCCGCCGGAATGCGGTGGCGGAGTATCGGAAGAAGCTTCTTCAGCATAAAGAATTGGAGTCGAGAGTACGATCGGGTTCGTATTTAGCTGTCACCAAATTTTGTCTTGCCCTTCAAAAATGGATTCATCATTTTAACTTGGTTATATTAACATCAGTATTTGGTCTTCTTTTATTTTCACTAATTCGAGAAATAGCTCTTTTAGGGTTTTTTTTCCTCTTCGGCTTTAGTAACCTTTGATTAGTGCTACTTCGGATAATCCTATACATTGGTTGATTATTTGAATTTACTAATTTGGAGATTTGTTAAACCTAGAAGCGTTGGTTTTTATGAATTAACCTTTCGGACTTTGTTTTCTCTAGTAATTTAAATTTATATTATGAAAACTAGGGTAAGAGTAACGTCTGGATCTATTGTTAGAATCACTCCGAACCCTTGCTGGAATTATTTTGATTTAATCTCCTAGTTGAGCAACCTTGTCTTTTATTACTAAGAAGCAAAAGATCTGAATGACGTTATGACTTTAGCAGTGGCTACTAATGAGGGCCTTGGTCAACCGTCTCATCTGAATCCTTCAGATATAGAAATGTGATTGACAGCTCCTTCAGCTTTAAATTTTTCTATTTAAAATTTGATTGTTTGAATATGCATTGAACTTCTTATGGAGATTGTTTACTTTGGGTTTGAAACTCAAATTTCAGTCAGGGAGAATTTGAGAGCTGCAAAGAAAGAGTTCAATAAAACAGAAGATGACTTGAAGTCACTTCAAAGTGTTGGGCAGATTATTGGTGAAGTCCTCAGGCCTCTTGACAATGAACGTTGTGAGTATCCTACCCAATTCTTTTTGAAACTCCAAATGATATCTCATTCTCCAACCTTATTGTTCTCATCATCTCAATCTCTGTTAGATTGCCACTTTAGATGCTTGCTCACTACTTGGCAATGGGCATATTATAGTATATTGAGATTATAGCAATAATTCCATCTGATTTTATCATCTAACAACTATTCTTTTGAAAATAAAGCATCTTTGACTTGTAGCCCTCACTCACTTTTTATGATTTTTTTGTCAGTCTAATATTTGGTGCGTTATTTATGTGGTTGCTTGCTACCTGGTTAACTCAGCTAAAGTAAAGGGCTAGCCACCAACTTAAGTTTTGTTGGTATGCATGAATTCAAGAGTAGGTCAATGGTTATAGAATGTGACTCCTTTTTTTTTTCCCCCAACAATCTCAGTGATTGTTAAAGCAAGCAGTGGCCCCAGATATGTGGTTGGTTGCAGAAATAAGGTGGACAAGGAAAAACTGACTGCTGGAACAAGGGTGGTTCTTGATATGACAACGCTCACCATAATGCGGGCTCTCCCACGTGAAGTATGTTATCAATCAGATTTTTATAGGATGAATGTGTTCATATTCCTGTTAGCACTCTACCTATCTAATATGTTTTCATTCTGAAATTTGTTGGCTATTTATTCATCCCTGATGCCCATTGTTGCATTTAATATGTTACTAGGTTGATCCAGTAGTTTACAATATGCTTCATGAAGATCCTGGTAATGTCAGTTATTCGGCTGTGGGTGGTTTGTCTGACCAGATAAGGGAATTGAGGGAATCCATTGAATTACCTCTGATGAATCCTGAACTCTTTCTTCGAGTTGGAATTAAACCTCCCAAGGTGATTACCCCTTACTTCACTTTCTAGTCTCAACCACTATCAGTTGAAACCTGTGTTTTTGGGAGCTCTGTCATTTAAGTATATTCATATTTAGAATTGTATTTCAAGGAGGCTTATTTTACATTATCATTTGATTGGCATCTTCTAATCTTTCAGGGTGTTCTTCTTTATGGGCCTCCTGGTACTGGCAAGACATTGTTAGCTAGGGCAATTGCAAGTAACATAGATGCCAACTTCTTAAAGGTTGGATAATGTTTCTTATTTGAAGTATTTTACACAACACTAAAGAAACTCAAATATGCAGTACCATGATATGTTTTTATGCAGGTTGTTTCAAGTGCCATAATTGATAAGTACATTGGAGAAAGTGCCAGGTTGATACGAGAAATGTTTGGGTATGCCCGTGATCACCAGGTGAGATTGTGTTAAGTTTCTTCCTGTTTGGGTATATATTCAAGTGGAAAGTTTCTTGAACTTCACTTTGTTTGTAAAGCCCTGCATCATCTTTATGGATGAGATTGATGCTATTGGTGGTCGCCGATTTAGTGAGGGAACAAGTGCCGATCGTGAGATTCAGAGAACACTGATGGAGTTACTTAATCAACTTGATGGTTTTGATCAGCTTGGGAAGGTATATCTTGTTTGGGTTTTGAAAGCATCCTCATAATTGGTTTTTAGAAATTCGTGCCCTTTTTTACAAACTCTAGGACAGGGAACCTATCATAATTGCTTTAATCTGAAGGAGAACTTAGTTGCTTCTGTTTCTTTTTATTTTCTGCTCTTTCTTGGGGAGTGATAAACTTGTACAATATGCTTGACATATCTCAAATTTTTTAGATGTGACTGGTATGTGAGCATGTCATGAATGGTGATGTTTACAAATGAATTCTGCATTGCCTATTAATCAAAGAAAAAACTGAATTGCCATTTCATGGCTTTAGCCCTTCAGTAGTAAGTAGAAAATTCTTTCATTTACACAAGACATATGAAAGTTTAATAAAATATGACAACCATTCAAGCATCAACCTTATCTGGTTAATGTGTTCTTATAAAATTTACTAATTTATCTATAAGTGACTCTTCAAGCAATTTCTAATGGTGGATTAACAGTACTGCATCTGCA
>JANHAO010010990.1:0-17266 GCA_026873985.1 Saraca asoca | reverse complement strand
TTTAGGATTTTCTTACATTATTAGATATTACTTGTTGTTATTGTTGATATTGTTACATTTAAAATTTTTATGTTATTTATTATATTGATTTTTTTTCTTCTACTATTTTGTTGAACTGAGATAGTATATAAAACAAAAAAATGATTATCGTTAATAAATCAAATTAAAAATTAAAAAATTAAAAAAATAATTTAATATTTCAATTGGGATAATTTCAAATCAATGGAAAATTTTTTCATTGGAAATTCCAACAGAATTTTCTCTTGGATATTCTTACAGAATTTCCATTAGAATTTTCGAAAATTCCAACGGAATTTTCCCTTGGAATTTTTCCTTGGAATTTCCGTTGGAAATTCCAAGTTAGAATTTTCCCTTGGAAATCCTAACGGAATTTTCGTTGGAAATTTCCCTTCCAATGGAATTTCCGTTGGAATTTTTGATGGAAATTCTAAGAGGCAGATATTACGTTGGAATTTCCCTTAAAATTTCCAATGGATAGTTATTCCATGAGAATTTCCGTTGGAATTTTCAACAGAAAAATTTTGTTGGAATTTCAAAATTCCAATGTCAGGTTTTCCAACGGACGATATCTGTTGGAATGTCTAATTCCAACAGAATTTCATAAAATTCCAACGGATTTTATGTGTTGGAATTTCCTAAAATTCTTGTAGTGGCCACCTGTATCTTCTCATTGATCTTATTCACAATCTTCATGTACTCCGTCACCCAATGAGTGCTGCCACTACAAATGAACTAGAGACAGTAACCATCACAACTGGATGGCTGAGGAAGCTCGCTAGATTATAGCTGAGCTAGGTGTGATAGCTTGGAAAAGCAGGTTTATCAGCTTAAGGAGGAGTTTAGTGCTCTTCATCATGCCCAAATGCAATCAACTTTGCTTCCACCATCCTTTGGTCCTCCGAGCCCTATTCTTGGAGTGGTCGATCCAACCACCTCACCCATGCCTCAGGTAGTTCAATCCTAATCTGTCTCTGAACACCATTTTCCACTACTTCCCCCACCCCTTACCAACATTTTCTACAATCCCTACTGCTCCTCTACAAGGAACCACTAACCCACACCTATCCTCTACTCTTTATATCTTGTTCCCACAAACTTCTCAGATCTAAATGCCAATTGGTCCCTTAGTCCCAAATGTTTCTGTTGCTCTGCCATATACAGTGGATGTTTGCCACCATCTTACTTATAGCCATGAACTGTATGACCCATTGAACCCCACTATAGACCTCACCTAAACATCCAAATAGTTGTTCCCTTACTAGGAAGAGAGCCACCCTTTCTTAATGGTTATAATGGTTGCTCTGCTGCCTGCCTACTTTAAACCCCCATTCCACATAGACCCATACGATGGCACAACCGATCCATAAGAGCAGCTGGAAGCATTTCAAGTATTAATGTTGCTATCAGGTGCTACAGATGCTATAATGTGCAAGACATTCTCCATAACTCTTAAGAAGGTTGGCTTGTAATGATTCATAACTTTACCAAGACAATCGATTGGTAATTTTCGACAATTGCCTCAATGAATACTTGGCTCATTTCAATACATTAGTGCTAAAAATTCCAGATCTCAATGAGAGATTGGTCGTGCATTAAATCAATGTGGGCCTTCGATTAGATCATTTCTCTCTTTTATTAGCCAAATGCCCCGTCATCTCTTTCTTAGAGCTTTTAGCTCAATCAAAAAAGTACATCAATATGGAAAAAGTGGAACTCACTAAACGGCAGATTCAGTGAGCACAATCCAATAGTATGCCTTATAGAGAAAGACCTTTAGATCGAGATAGGGGATCTTCTTGGGATCTGTTTAACAAGTATGAATTATTGAATACATCGATCAACAACATTGTGTAGGATGTTCAAGTAGCCAAATTGATGAAATTCCTTTTGTAAAAAAGATACAAATTCCTCTAGTAGATAAGTCAAAATTTTGCAAGTTCCATAAAGACTATGGACACCTCATTGATGAGTATGTTACTTTGAAGGATGAAATCGAGGCCCTTATAAGGTGCGGTCATCTATCAAAGTATAAAAAATTTCATACAGAGGAAGGGCAAAAAAAGGATATAAAAAGAGAACGTTCTCCACGGCTTAGTTGAATGGATAGTAAGCAAGTCGAAGTAGATTCCCTGGTTCTGGGAACAACGGAGATGATTACTGGTGGTTTTTTTAAGGGAGGAACTTCCGGCAATGCTGGGAAAAGGCACTTACGAGTAGTTATGGCAATAGAAGGAAAAGGAAGAAAAGAACACTATGAGCCAATCCATTCCAAGGAGCAGAACTTTGGGGATATTGATAGGGATCATGATCATTTGGTGGTGATTTCAGCCCTACTACACAATTTCATTATCAAGCGTATACTTATTGATAAGGGAACTTCCATCGATATTTTATATGTGCATGTTACTAATGCTTTAAATATTCTCACAAGTGTTTTGGTTGGTTTCACAGGGGGGACAAGTGTAAGTGGAAGGAATCGCCACCATAAGATTGACATTGGGAGCTCGACCATTAACGAAAAATGTTGACATCATACTTCTCATGGTAGCCATTCCAAATAGCTCCATTTTAGAGTGACCGTTGTTGAATCAAGCTGGAGCTATTATCTATACTCTCAATTACTAATGAAATTTCCAATAGAATAAGGCACTGAGGGAGTATAGGCTGATCACTAGGTCACTTAGAAATGTTACATGGCAATTCTAGCCAAGCTTTAGGAAAGTGCTAACGTAGCAAAATCGACACTTAGCAAAAAAAGAGAATGTCAAATGGTAGATTCCACTTTATTAGATGTTTGGTAGGACAATTCTGGCCAACTAGAGTCAGATTCAGACGTAGAAGAAGTAAGTTTTCAAAGATGATGATGAAAGAACAATAAAAATTGGGGCAGGTATGAAAGAGGCAAATCACGATTAGTTGATAGAAATCTTGCAAAGCTATATCAAGGTGTTTGCTTGGACACTGATCAACATGTCGAGGATTGATCCAAAGGTGGCTTATCATAGGTTTTCAATCTATCCAAGTATAAAACCTATTCAGCAGGGAAAAAAAAGGAAATCCCAAGCTAGAGCAGCATAAGGTAATAAAGGAGGTAGACAAATTGTTGAATACATAGTTCATTAGGAAAGTCCTGCATACTACCTAGTTGGAAAATGTAGTTCTAGTAAAAAAGGCTATAAAAGGATGGAGAATGTGGGTGGACTTCACTAATCTTAACAAGATTTGCCTCAAGGATTCATACCCACTTCCAAATATTGACCAATTAGTGGATAGTGTTACAGGTTTGAGATTCTAAGCTCTGGGGATGCATTTACGAGGTACAATCAACTAAGGATGCACCCTGGAGATAAGAGCAAAATGGCATTCATAATTGACAAGGAATGTTCTACTATAGAATTATGTCATTTGCCCTAAAAAATATGGTAGCAATGTATCAAAGAATGATGAATAAAAATTTTATGGATTAGATCGGGAGAAATATGGAGGTCTACGTGGATGACATAATCATTAAGTTAGGAAATTCAGAGTAGCACTGGCATGATTTGAAGGAAACCTTTGAGACTTTGAGAAAGTTCTATATAAGGCTGAATCTGAAAACAAAAAGATGTGCATTTAGAGTAAGGGCTAGCAAATTTCTAGGATTTATTATCACAAAGGAAGGCATTGAAGCCAACCATCTGAGTGTTAGGCCATAATCAATATGAGAAGCCTAGCAACTATGAAAGAAGTGTTGATGCTTAACAAAAAGATTGCTGCCTTAACGCATTTTATGTCTAGGTCAGCCAATAAACATACTCCTTTCTTTAAGTTACTTAAAATTATTAAAAAAATTTAATGGACTAATAATTTTGAATAAGCTTTCTAAGAGTTAAAGAAGTATCTATCCTAGCTAGAGCCAAGGAAAACATTGTACATATACCAAGCAACAACAACAATAGAGACAGTAAGTTTAGTATTCATCTAGGAAATCGAAGAGGAACAGAAGCCTGCATATTTCACAAGTTACACATTACATGGCTCTAAAGTAAGGTATCAGAAGATAGAGAAGTTGGCCTTTACCTTACTGATAGTGTTTAGAAAGTTGAAGCCTTATTTTCAAATCCATCAGATTGTTGTTTGAACAAATGCTCAAGTACAACAAGTTTTGTGAAAGCCTGATTCAGCAAGGCAATTGGTCACTTGATTAGTAGAGCTGTTTGAGCACAAAATTAATAATAAAGTAAGAAAGGCAATTAAGGTGTAAGCGTCAACTAATTTTGTGGTTGAACCAGCAAAGTTAGAATAACATAGGTCAAACGGCCCAACGTAGGCATTATATGCATGTGGCTCATTAAAATGTAAAGGTAGCAGAGCAAGAGTAATCTTGGAAGGACCTACATATTTGAACTGAGAATACTTACTAAAGTTTGACTTTAAGGCAACAAATAACCAAGCAGAATATGAAACACTAATAGTAGGGCTAAAATTGGCAAAGGAATTTAGGGCACAATATCTAAAAATCTTAAATGATTCTTAATTGGTGATCGATCAAGTCAGGGGGATTAGGAAGTAAAGGAGTCAATGTGAACAAAATATGCAGGCAAGCTAAACTTTATTGAAAAAATTCAAGTTTAAACTAGTAAGGATCCCAAGGGAGAAGAATGAGCATATAGATGCATTAGCTAAGTTAGCCAGGGCTAAAGCAATAGTAAATAACAAAACAGTAATTCAAGAAACTTTATGAGCCCCTTATATGGATGAAGTGATGTGCATAAAATGGGAGAAGTCATGGTTAACCATGATCATGATATTCTTGGAAGAAGAGCGATTGCCAGAAGATAAAATAGAGGCTAAAAAATGTCGAGCAGAGAGCAACACACTTTTTTGTTGAAAGAGGATAGTTATATAAAAAAAAAATTTCCTTTCCATTATTGCGGTGTCTTCGACTAGGGGAAGCTAACTATGTTTTGAGAGAAATTCATGAAGGCATTTGTGAATCTCATATGGTAGGAACAACGATTGTGCTAAAAGCCATTTGGTCAGGGTATTTTTTGCCAAAAATGAAATAGGAAGCCTTGGAGCTAATATAAAGTTGTGAAAAGTGTCAAAAGTTCACAAAAGTTCAAAGGTAGCCAGCCATCGAGCAAATGTCTATCTTCGATCCTTCGCCATTCGACCAGTAGGGCATTGATTTTCTAGGCCTGTTATTAGTAGTTCCTAGTCAGTTAAAGTATGTGGTGGTGGTAGTCAACTACTTTACTAAATCGATAAAGGTAGAACCTCTTGCAACCATAACCTCAAATAACGTACAAAAGTTTATTTGGAAAAACATCATTTATAGGTAAAATTACTATCATTGTAAGGTCTGTTATAAGAAGCTTGCTAACAGTGTCTTTCAGATATGGCCTCCTAGCCACAATTATACTGGATAATGGGAAGTAATTTGCTAGTGGTAACTTCCAAGATTTTTTTTCCTAAGGTATATTCCTATTTGCATATCCTATGCAAAAGTACAAATCTCATATGCTTTAAAATGAAGGTTGGGAGTCAAACAAAGATTCACTTCTATTGAGCACCCCCAGTTAAATAGGCAAGATAAGGTAGCAAACAAAATCATTTTGAAAGGTCTACATAAGAGACTGGATGAGGTAAAAGGGAGATGGGCTAAAGAACTACTAAGTGTTCTATGGTCATACAAAACCACTGTGGACTAGGCCACAAAAAGTGAAACCCTTTTCAAGCTCACTAATGGAAGGAAAGCTATACACCTAGTTGAGTTGGGACAATGATATAAGAGAAGGGAGTGATATGAGTAGTAAAAAACAAAGAGAAAAGAAGGGAAGAATTGGATATGTTAATGAAAGAAAAGAAGCAACTCAACTGAGGAATGAATGCTATAAAGTAAAGATTACCAAAGTTGCAAATAAAAGAGTACAAAGCAAAGTTTTCATGAAAAGAGATTTAGTCCTACAAATGGCAGATAGCCCATGAAAAACACAAAATGAAGGAAAGCTAGCTACAACATGAGAAGGACCATTCAGAGTGCAAGAAAGCCTTCTTAATGGTGCATATAGCCTGGAAACCATATAGGGGAAACCTCTCCCCCAAATGTAGAATGACACATACTTGAAACAGTATCATCTACAAGTCTAACTACCTAATGTGGTAATTAATGTATCCAATGCAATGGAATGAAAAAGGAGAATTATATCCCATATTTCTCAAAAATCTGGGTAGATCCCTTCATATAATGAAAAATTTGAGCAAATCCCTTGGTCTCATTAGATCCCCTGGTACACACAAAAATCTGAGTAGATCCCGTGGTTGAAATAGATTTCGTGATACACGTAATAACCTGAGCAAATTCCTCAATCTAGATAAACCTCCTAGTCCACATAAAAATCCAAACGGATCCCTTGGTCTGAGCAAATCCCTTACCACACTTGAAAGCATAAGTACCCCTTAGCATTAACAAGTGTGCTAAATCTAATCTCATAGAATTATGTTTGAATGTGTTTAGGGGAGTAATTATCTAGTAAAGGCCATAGAGCCCGTGGAAGGTTTACAAAGAACAATAGTAAGCAAATATACAAATTCGTATTGCCGTTCAGATATATGAAAAGTAGTATTAAGCTCTATAAATAAATGCATATATAAGTACATGTAATAAATGATTAATAGAGCAAAATGGCTCATTAGAGGCTTAAGAGAAAATTACTATTAGAGGCTTACTTGGGTAAAGAACTCTATAGTACCAAAATAATAGTCGTTTGGCAAAATAAAAAAGAACAAGCACAAACATGTACAAAAGTGTAAGATGAAGGCAACTTTCAAGCAAAAGTAAACTTCATTAACAAGACCAATCAACCTATCCCATACAAAAAAAAAGAAGACCAAGTTGAATCTATTCCTTAGGCAAATTCTGCAACACCTCCACCAATGTCTTATCTTGATCGAGCTTCAAAAGATTAAAAGTGACGCCTAGATTAAAATACTAGATTTGGTCAATAGCATAAGAAAACTCTAGTCACATTATCGGGAAGCTAAGGTCCTTAGCCTCCTACATGGTAGCCTGAAGTTCTTGCTTAAAGGTTGCTTTGCATTCTATTTGACCCTTCCATTTAGCTTTTAGTTCTTTTAATAAGTCTTCGCTCTTTCACAACATGGCAGACTCTTTGGACTAAGATATCATTTCATTGAGACAAAGCATCCCACTCCTTCACCAACTCAACTATGCTGTTAGTTAGATCAACAATGCTTTTATCCCAATTGATCACCTTTTGAGACTTGGTCTCAAAATTCTTCCTTAGTTCCTCCACAGTAGAGGAATCAACCTTTACCAATCCTTTTTCTTTTTGCACAAAAGAAAGAACTATAGCTAGGACATTGGTAAGTGAGTAAGCCATCTAAATTGCAAAAATCTTCAGTAGGCATAGAGTGCCATGATCAAACATAAATTCTTCTGCACGATCCTAATCAATCATGAGAAGCAATTGATTATGCAAAAATACATCATAGTTTGCATCCTTATACCATAAACTTTCCATGGTATTGAAAGCCAAGCCACTTCCTTTAGGGGCGTCAAGCAACAACAGTTCCCTCCAATGGCTCACCCTAATTTTTTTTCATAAGAGGGACATAGATGTCAGACAGGCTTAGCTTTTTGCCTTTGCCTAATTCTTTGGAATAAGTCTTACACTTCCTCATGGCTAGTGCCTTACCACAGCTTAAGGCATTAGAGGATCAGCCAAAAGAATAAGAGTTGTAAGCAATCTTAGCTATGGGCACTGGCTCAATCTAGATAGTCGGCAGCACAATGGGTTTCTTTTTAGCCAAGGCCCAAGTGTGAAACTCTATCATATGATCCATATCCATCTTTGAATAGTGTATTTCAATCGTCAAGCCATTCAACCAATAGTATGAAAACAAAGTAGGAAGTTAGTAAAATAGAATGAACAAATAACAGTAATATAATAGTAAATCACATACGAAGAACGACTTAGGCATCAAATGGTTCTAGTGCCAAAAGACGAATCACAAGAACCCATTTCATGATCAAAAGATCTTTAAAAGCATGACTCAATAATAGTTTAGAGCATTCGGTCCACCTGGCAGGGTAGAGTGGCTCCCTATCTTGGAGCAAAAAGGGGTGAAATCCTTTAGCAACCCAAACTTTGAAAAAGAAGTGCTTCCAAGTCTGGATGCTAGTAAGCTTGTTCTCTAAGATTACTGGGTTGGGGTGTTGAAGGAAGTGCACCCAACCCCCAACTTCTGCCATGAGTAGGAAAAGAAAAAGAAAAAAAGACCCAATGGTCAGTTTGAGTTGAATGTGAATGCTTAATACTTCAAAACAAGTAAAGAATGCTCAAGCATTCCAAGTTAATTAAGAAGGGTAGATGGCTATTATGCAAAGGATGCTTTGCTAAAAAATAATAAAAAGGGGGCAAATATGGAGTCGATCAACTACATCCTCATAGAATATAAAAAAAAACAAAGTGTCATAGCTACAAACCCGCTCATCTTCTTGGGTGGGCTAATCCCCTTGATGGACTCTCCCTAAATATGAAGCAGCTATAGACTATATGTCTAGGTGAATGTCCCAAAGCTTATCTGGAACAACATCTATAAGGTGAACCCCTTCATTTCCATACTTGTCATGAGATCGGTCGGCCATGATCAATTGAAAAGGAAAAGTAAAGTGGTAAATGATCTTTTTAAGGGAGTATTCACCAAGGTTTAATAAGGAGTCAAAATTTGATGACAAGTCGATGGGATCGCAAGGTCTACCAGACATGAAGGGAAATAGCACAGTAGCAAAGACCACATTCAAAGAAAATAAAAAGTAGTTAAGATTGGCAAGATAAATTGGAAGAACAATCAAACTTAAGTTCCAGGGGAAGAAATTTCAGAGAATAAGGATAGAAGCACTAGTCTCTCTGATGCAACCCAGGATAAGGTAAGAATACAAGGCACAACCACCAAGGCAAAGAAGTGTAGGAAGGGAATTGTCATATTTGGTGAGTTGGCAAAAGAAAATGCAAAAAACTAGTAGCGTAGTATAGCAAAAGAAGTAGAGAATGAAGAAATTACCTACAGAGGTGCAAAGCATGATCGAAAGTTGTAGAAAGTCATTGGTGGATGAAACCTCCAAAGTCTAAAGTGGAAAAAATAGAGGAGCAAAGTAGCAACAACAGGCCAGCAATGAAATTGTGGACAAAAACATAGAAGTAAGAAGGTGCAGAATGTCTAAAAACTAGTTTTTATAGAGAAGTAGGGCGGATCCAACAGCTAAAGTCAATAGAAATCAATGGTCTAGATGGTAATCCACTTCACCAACATGACTGTTGTAGATCTTCAGGCTTTTTAAAATAGCAAATCATAATTACTAATATTAAAGTCATAATGATGGGTACAATGCAAGTGATAACTGGCCGAGAAAATGAAAAGCCTTCCGGCTAAATGAGTATGTAATCTACTGAGCAGGAAGAGGGCAAATGACATAGCCTAAATTAGCCAGGGGTCTTCAATTATTCAACCAATGATCAATTGGTCAAAGCTTGGTAAAAGCAGCATTTGGCACAGATTGCCTCCTGATGATCAATTACTCCTTTGCTCAAGCGAATTGGGATAGGTCAGGCAAGAGCTTCGTGATCCAACCATCTCAATAGACAGATGGTAAAACATATGATCAAGTCAGCATAACCAACATAATAGCACTAACCACCTAGCGAAATTCCCATAAGTATTTCTAATGTACTAAAAACATGTGGTCACATGTCATTCGCCTAGAAGCACACCAATTGATGTGCTCGACACCTATATATACCACAGGTACTCACTCTTTAGATCATCTTGCTTACACTAGTTGAAAATCTGCTCAAATACTAGTTAAGTATCAGAGTGTACTTGGCGAACCATTTTTGTCTTGTATAGTTGACTTTCTTGAGCTTGCAAGTCATCATTTCGCTGAACCTTCTCCCATCGTTCAGTCTTAACATTTGAAGGAGTTTCACATTTGATAATGTTTTTGGTCATTGGAAAGTTAAATAATTTGTCATTATTAGGAAATAATAATTATTTAGCATTATTTTAACATGATACTCCATACACAATAATGTCACTTAAAGAATTACATGATGAATGTATTGCTTAAAGAATTACATAAAGGATACTATTATAATTTACTATTGAAGACTGGTATATAAGATATGCTTATTTACACAATTCTATACTAATATGCCACTATTCTTTTTATGCAATGACAAAAAAATGTGAGAAGGTCGATATGATCAAAATGATCAGTCAATTATCATACGATCAAAAGTGATCAATCATCAATAGCTCATCAAAATGGTCGAATAGTTATCAATTTATGCGATAAAGTAATCAAATAAAAAAGGCATAAACAACCAATCCTCTCCTGTTAAAGTGATTGGCTTACACAAGATAAATGGTCCATCATCATCATAGCTTGTAAGTACAAGATGCTCATGAGTGGTTCAAGAGATTGATCATCATAATCTGCAAGTATAAATTGCTCTAAAGAGGACACAAGATACCATCTCAAAGTGGCACAAGATTCCATATCAAAGCAACACAAGATACCATCAAGCATAATTTGCTAAAAAATTATGCAGGTTGCCATCAAAATGATCAAGTATAATTTGTTAAAAACAGCATAGTTTCCATCAAAGCAAATCCAGCAAAACTTACTTTTAGAAGGACTCATTATTTGTTCATCTACATGGTCCTAGTGACCAACAATTAGCTCATCTACATGGTCCCAACAACCGATCATCAATTCATCTACATGGTGTTAGTAAATTGATCATCAGCTCATCTACATAGATGGTTTAAGAGATAGCAACATGGCCTAAGTGATCGATAATGTGTCAAAAAATTAGTCATTAAATTCATTAACATGACTAGTTAGTGACATGATCTGAGAGATCAATCATCAATTCATCAACATAATTAATCGACCGCATGGTCAAATTGATCAGTCTTTGGCATTTCATGCGATCGATTACTTATATGGTATAAATAGCTCACATTAGATAATAAAATGATCAGTTTTAAAACAAAACGTTGACTTCTTTCTGCAAATATTTGTTGAAGCATCGCTAACAGACTTAGTAGGGGACAAGTAATAAATATTATTATTATAGGTCTATAATGATAACTATCTAAAAGATTTATTAAAGTATATGTCACCCTCCTATAAAAGGCCATCTCTCCCACTTTCACTACATAATTTTACTAGATAGCAAATACATTATTGATTTGATTGTCGAAGTGCTCTCTGGATCCCAACTTCGATCACCTTCTTCCTGTCTTGCAAGTGCTGAAGAAAAAAAAATTACTAGTTTTATTCACTTAAAAAAGATTATTTTATCAATTCTTTCATTAATATGTTACTAGGTCAAACCACCAATACCTATCATTGACTAATTAACTTTCTAGTCTAAATCACCATTACTTGGTTAACTCTTCAGTACTGACTACCATTAATCAATCATTTTTTTGGTGAGCACAATTTTGAAAAAATTTCTAAAAATATATGAATTAATTAAAACATGATAATGTAACAAACATAAAAATTACTTTAATTGATCTAAACTTGATAACGTACCATTCCTATAAATTGCATTTTCAAAATTGTCAATATTCCTATGACAAGGACCCCTAGTTGGATTAGCGTTCCGAGACGCTAGGGTATGGTTCTGAATTCTTAGACGGAATTCCATGACAAGCTGGTTGGTTAGTTTCATGTCATTATGTCGTATAACTTGGCATTACATAGCATTTTCCGTATAAATGACATACCATTCAGCACAAGAAAATCAAGATTATATTTTGGGAGCAACAGCATTTTCCATCATCTAAATACATGATGATGATTTCTCTCCTAAATTTGAACCAGTGATTAGCCTATTAGCAGGTAGCACAAAGTTATCAATTGACAAAAAGAAAAAAGTATGTATGTGTCTAAAATAAATCGACCAAATACGAATCAACAAAGGACTCAAAATTTTCTCTTTCATGAAAGTGCCAGTAAGCGTCCTCGGGATTTTGCTTGATTTCCCAACCTACCATCGCAAAGGTCACAAAGCGCCAGTGGAGTCATTCTGAAAAAGATAAAAAATAAAATAAAATCTTACAAAAAAACATTGAAAATTGGCGATAGAGTTCGATGCCGTAATTAAAGATGTAGCAATTAACGGAATTGCTTAATTGAATAGCACAAGTTGTGCTTCTACGGCAATAGAATCTTGGCAAGAACAGACTGTTCTTCGACTCTGTCTCGGTTCCTAAGGATTTAAGCATTTGAATTCAAAAAAAAAAAAAAGATCGAAATGCAGAGTGACTTTGATAAAAATTCTGGCAAGAAAAATGTTGAAGAATCTCTAGAGAATAAAGAAAATTCCCTTTCACATAGGAGCCCTCAATCTCTAAAGCACTTTCAAAGGTACTGTTACTTGAACCTGACCTCCACGTTATGTGCAAATCTCAGTCTATTTGCTACTGCAATTTCTCAAATTCTTAATTTTGTTGAAAAAAAAAAGGTCACTTGCGAGGAGTTTGCAAATCCCGAGGGCCATTGTAATGATTGCATTCAGCCATTTCAGGGTGTAAAGTGTTTGAAAAAAGTCTGGGTGGCAGGCTATTTTTTTTTTGGGAATAACCTAACTAACTAAAAAATTCAATACCTACCACATTTCACGTGAGTAATTTTACTAGAGGTCCTCTCTTCCCTTCTCACGGTATATTAATTTAACTGTTAAAACACTATGTGGGACTTCGATGCCCATTATATTTTTCCTGTTTTGCAAATACTTAAGATGAGGGATTTTATCATTATAAAAGATAAGTAAACCACCTTTTTTTGTCTTTTAAAAATTTAATTTTTTTTCACTTTCATTTTAATGAAATATTTTTTTATCAATTTTATTTCTGTAGAATATTAATTTATTCAATTTTATCTATTAATTAATGTTCGTATGAAAATTAATTTATTTAATTTTATTTTTATAAAATTAAGAAATATAATATTTCATACGGATAAAATTGATTAAAAATATTTCACAACAAGAAAAGTGCAAAAAATAAATTTCATAGAATTAGAAAAGGAGATTTACTAAAAGATATTTATATTTTCATGCAATAATAAATTGACATTTCATAAAACATAAGCTTTTCATTGAAATGAGTAATTACTTATCTTTAGTAGAAATTTAATTGAATGAAAAAATTATGAAAAATAAAAGTAAACCATGATCACGCAATGGATTTAAATATAGTTTACTGATAATGTGGAGGAGTTTTTCATTATTATTAATCCATGTGTTGCCACATTTTAAATCTAGTTTTAGTTTTAATGGTAGTAAATTAAATTTTTATTCACACTTATTTTTTTCTAATATTGTGACACTCTTATGTTTATTAATAACAGGCTAAAATATATCAAACGACTTTATACTTTAAATTATGTGTATATAATATACTAATCTTTAAAAATGTGAATTTAATTCCATTATATTTTAAGTTATATACACTCTATTAACATATATTTACTTTTCACTTATAAACTTAAGGATTTAATTTATTTTATCCTACATGATTAAAAAAATAAAATACATACATGACAATATTCGTTTCAAATATTGGGATTTGCTACATATTATATAAATATATTATTTTATTATAAATTTTTCTAACTAAACTATTTTTTTTACACAAAATCAATTTGTTTATGAAGTATAAAAATAATTTAAAATTCATCAAATTTATATTCACTATAATAATATTTTTATCATAAATATATAATTTTAAATAAAAATTAAAATAGTAATACATAATATTTATACATATTTTACTTTGTTATGATATATATTATTTGTTGATAAAAATACACCAAACTCCTTAGTTTATAGGTGAAAAATAGATAAATATAAATAAAATACATATAACTTATAGTATAAGAGGGTTATATGCACATTTTTAAAGTTATAGAGTTATAAGCATATGACTCAAAGTATTGGAGGATTTTGGATATTTTGACCTTAATAATAATGTAAAAGAATTTATATTGATAGTTAGATCAAATTTTCACTTTTATACAGAATATATACACACACATTGGCCAAAATAAAATTGAAGATATTCTTTTGCATATCATGATTTATACTGTGCGTTAAAACTCTTTTGTTGTTGTGATTTTAGCTTTTTATTTTCAATTATAAAATGCTGTCTTTTAGTTTCAATTTTTATCACCAAAAAAATAAAATAAATTTGTTTTTGAGTGAAAGACATGTTATATATTGAGTGGTTCCCCTCCTCTCAATATATGAAAATTATATTACAATAAAATAAATTGCATTTATGGAGAGTGGCTTATTATGTTCTTTCCCCTAACGTCTCACTATAATTCTCCGAAAATTGCAGAAAATTTGCAATTTTCTTGTAGTGGTGGAGATTTAAATACAACATTTCAAGTTAAAATCAATTCGAAAATTTTTTCTTAGTGTGATGGCAATGGAACGAGGAGTATGATGTATAAGAATTCTTTTCTCCCATTCAAGAAAATAAAAGAATTAATAAATTAACACAATTTTAAAAGAAAACTGTTCTATGCATTCCATTGGTGCACAAATAGATCTATACATTACTAATTTAGTTTTTCTTTATTATTTGACATTTAATTTTTATTTTTATTTTTGCTGCTATAATAGTTTAGAGGTTTGAACATAACATTTTTTATGAACTATCTAAACTCCTTCTTAGTGAGTTATATATAACAAAAGAATCATATTGATATATAAAAAAAAATATTACATAATTGCATCATGAGTAAGTTATTTAAGTTTAGTAAATATTTGATCAAATAAAAAAATACCAAAAAATAAAAGTAAACGATGAGCAGGGGTGGACCTATGCTAGATCGAGTGGGAGCTTAATTTTTTTTAAAAAGATAAAAATAAAAATGTGATAGAGAGATTAAATTAAAAATTTGATAGGAATTAAATTAAAAATTCGATAAAAAAAGTTGGGCTCTTGTGTAAGTCTATCTAAACTTTAGGGGGCAAATTACAAATTCTTCATTTTCTCCGGAAGCTTCCCTACGAAACACCAACCACCACCAGCCTTCAGTCCCCACTGACAGTAAATCCTACGTCCGCCATTGACGATGAGGAAAGAATTTGACCTCCCTTAATTTAATATCTTATCTTTCTTTTGATAAAAGTGTAAAACCAGATCAGACATGAATTTTGTTACAATATCACAGCCAAATAAAACTTTGACCTTTTTCCTTTTGTTTTGACTTTCTTAACTTCATTGTCTCTGATGCGGTGAAGGCAAGAATGTACAAACCTCAGCGTCATGCTCTTATTGTGAAACTTCGGGAAAAGAGAATAGGTTTCAATTTTTTGAAGAAAAAGCTTGGAAATCATATTGGTAAAATCCTTGAAGTTGACGTGAACACAGCTTCTTTCATCAGAGGAAGATTAGCTCGTATATATGTGGTGTTAGACTTGTCTAAATCTTTACTGTCATCGGATGAGATTGAAGGACAAGCCATGAAAGTTGAAAATGAGGGGTGCATATGATTTGTTTTAACTCTTGGGGTATTCGGTTTGGCGAAGCAACAAATACATGTGTGGATCGTATTATACAGAATAAGAATCTCATGTTAGAATTTTTCCAATGTCCATTATCATAGTTTAATGAATAATATATATTAGATTAAATAAATATCACAACATCTAATTATTATAGGATCAATTAATTATGTGATCTAATTTTTGTACTTATAATGATACCTAAGCCATCTTGGTGAACTTTAGTAGTAAGTACCTTATCAATAGGTCAATAATGATGGGTCAGTTATCCCAATGAAGTTATAATAAAATAGGTCTTTGCTTATATTCTAATAGAGTCGTAGTTGTCCTATTGAGACTTTAGATACAATTTTTTTTCTCCCTTTTTTTTATTAGGATTATAAAAAATAAATTTGTTAAAGAAATCTCAAACAAGATTCCACCTACTAAAGAATGTTTTGTATTATCATAGATTCTCATATCATATCAATTATGATTTTATTATTGTTAAATAAATTTATATTTATAAATTTTATGCATCATAATATGATTCAATAGATCCTTTAAATCGACTATTATGTTAATATCTAAATTAAATTAATAATTGATATCAGAGTCATTTTTTTTTATATTATAAAGACTCAAATTTATGCAGATTTATTTATTTTTTATAATCATATCTAATTCTTATGATATAAAATTATTATGAATGAGATTCATTTATCATGTGCTCTCTCAAATCGTGGGTACAAGTGGTTGGAGTTTATATTTTCTTATTGTTAGACTCAAATAGCAAGTGCAAGTGGTTGGAGTTTATATTTTCTTACCGTTGGAGACTCAAATCTCAGGTACAAGTGCGATGGTACAAGCGGTTGGAGTTTGTTGGAGACTCAAATCGCGGGTACTTGGAGCGATGGTTTTTCTTATTGTTGGAGACTCAAATCGAGTACTTGGAGTTTATATTTTTTTAATAAATAAATAAATAATAATCTCTATAAAGTGTTGAGATTTGAATACTTTTTTAATAAATAAATAAATAATAATCCCTATAATTAGAATCTCAAATTCAACAACTTCAAGGTACAGCATTTAGCTAAGTAGTTCTTATGCCTATGTCTTGCTTTCGAAAAGGAAATATAGATTTTGAATTATTTAGGTTTGATTAAATTATGTCTATAATATTTTACCAAATTTTATTTTGGGCTAATTACCCCTTAGCCTCCACTTTTTGAGATGGTTTTAATGCATATTTTTTAGATTTTTTAAAAATAAAATTATTTCAATTATTTTTTTCCAATTAATTTGATTGCCAATTTGATATTATTTTGATTTGAAAATTTTTTCATGTGATTTCTACATATTGTCATATTTTTTGAAATTTTTCTAGAATTTTTTGCTACTGTTTTGTTATTGTTTGAATTTTATATGTTAACATACATAGAATTATGGTTATGTAGAAATCATATTAATTATGCTATTGCATGAATATTTATTGTATGATTCTTGCATATTATACTATTATATGTAATTTTGGTGAGTTGATTTAATGATGTTTCCACATTTGAATATTTCACTACAACATATAAGACCTTTACCAGCGTTTGTTTTGACCTTTACCAGCGTTTGTAAACGCTGGTAAAAGTCCCAACCAGCGTTTGGCAAAATGC
>JANHAO010010989.1:0-17270 GCA_026873985.1 Saraca asoca | reverse complement strand
CAATCTTAACTATCTAATTCACATATTAATCCACTTTTCTAGGGAATTTAGTACCTTTTTTCTTGCATTATTCAGTAGTATAGTTTAGCTTTGTCATTTTACTCTGTTAATCATTTTAGTTAGCTTAACAAATCATCATTTGCTCCATTGGATTTTTACATTAAAGTTGCAAGAAATTCAATCCCTGTGGAGATGATACTCATTCACTCTATACTACTCAATTGACTGCATACACTTGCATAATATTGAGTGATAAAACTCATCACATAATAACACTTACCTATTGAGGGGTTTTGGCCCCAGTCTAAAATTGACAAAATTTTCTCATTTCGAAAAGTCAAATGAGTAGTTATTTCTAGATTATCTTTACTAACATGATGGTTGATCTTTACTAATCCTATGTTAGTTAAGATAAGTTAACAAAATTCTCTATTTTTTGAAAGTGAAGTTGGCACATAGTGCTAATTTTTTGGAAAGAATTTTGTTATGGTAACTTTGGGATTTTCATGCCATATTTCAAGTTCCATCTGAATGATTTTTTCATTCTTGGATTTTGGAAAGTATTTGGCTTGTACATTAACATGTTGGGAAACTAATTTGGTGAGGGATTTTGAGGATGATCTAACTTTGGTCATCTATTTGAATTTTTTAGCTATAATTTGGTTTAGTTTGGCCTTGGTGATGAAGAGGAGTTTATCTTCATCTATTTCTTCTTTAGCTATGCCTGTTGAAGATTTTTTGGTCAACAAAGCTAAAAGGTTTTGGATTTAGGTTAGAAGAGCTTGTAAAGTCTCAATTGGAAAATCCATCTCTACTGGAGAGAATGAATTAATTTGTTTTGGGGATATTTGGGTTGAAAAGGCAACCTGCTTGCCTTTATCTTTTGATTTAAATGTCAATGAGGCATTTGATTTTAAGGAAGAATCTGAAGGCAGACTCTCAACTTTTGAAATTTTCTTAAAGTCTAAAGGTAGACTCTTATTTTTGTCTCTTTTATGCCTTGGATAATTTTAATTTTAAAATAAAAACAAATAAAATAGCTTGCCATTGTGCAAAAATTTGTTTGGATGTTAAAATTTTAACATCTTTTTATAAAACATTTTTAATAGATTGCCAATCTACCCTAATTGCAAATTTTTTCTTTAGTTTCTCGCTTTGAAATTTTTGTATGCACAAAACTATTGCTAGAATTTTGTTTTTAACAGTTAAATAATTTTATTGAGTAAAATTTCAATATTTTGATGTAAATGCAATTGCATATTCTTTATTATTTTTTATTTGTTTTAAGATACCACTGTATCCTAAATCTGATGCATCTATTTCTACAATCTTGTCTGCAAATGGATCATTAATATGCAAACACAGAAGACATTTGACATGATATTTGATCCTTCTAATAATATTTGTATGTAAATCCATTCATGGAAGTGGAGATTTCTTCAATCTATTATGCAAAGGCTTAATAAAATTTGATAAATTTGGAAAGAAATCTATGATATAATTTAAACATCCAGGAAATCTTTGAAGTTAAGTTTTGTCAATAATATTTTGTGGGAACTAACCCTTCCTGGATACAATTAAGGTCAACACCTGTATCAAATAGAGCTATTGTCTTAATTGTAAACTCATCTTTGATAACGAGCTCTATAGGGATGTACCATTTTGAATCTTTAAGGAAGAAGTAAGTTTGAAAACATCATCTCCATTGATGTTTTCACTTCCTTTCCAAACTTATCTTTTCCTTTTTGAAAATTAGAAAACATTTGATTACAATGATTTTGTTAGACTTTTAAAACCTTCACTTATTCTTTTAAAAGATTTACTTCATATTATAAATCTTGTGAAGTGACAGGTTTACATTTTTCTGAATTAAACCTTTCTAAAACATTTTTTGAAATTGTAATTATTTAAAACATGTTGTTTCAAAGAAGTTGAAGGTTTTTCAAGGGTCTTTCGAAACTCCTACAGATAATTTCTTTTTTCATCACCATCTGGCAACTTGTAGATAACATAAAAAAGAAGATCTTGTTCTGCAAAAAGAATATTTAAAGTATTTTGACTTTTAGATGATGCTGATTCTCCAAAATTCGAAGAAGAGTAGCAATAATCTTCTTGGATTTGATTATTTTTTTGAACTTGTTCTTTATCCTTAGGAGAAGAATTTCCTGAAGATGTTTCAATAAGTAAATTATTGATTAGGTTAAGTGCTTGCTTATCAAGTTCGAGTTTTCTAAATTTTCTATTTAATCTATAATATTTGGCTATATGACCTAGCTTATTACATTTGAAATAGACTAGTGTTTTGTCTATGTTTGGTGGAGCAGTGTACCTAGGTTTTCTTCTAAAAACCTTACCAGTGGTCTTACTCTTACAAATTTGGGGTCTTAGGTTGGCTTCTGCCTGTTTTTCCCTACATTTATACTTTGGCTTATAGGTTTTTAGGCAAGTAAAACCAAATTATTCATAGAAAGAACCTAACTCTCTATGGTTAAGAGCTCTCTCTTTGACTAGTTGCCTATAGATTTTATCGTCTTGGTAGATTTCAGGGGCTACTTTCTAGACATAAACTACAAGTTGTCCATAAGTAAGTTGCTTATGTGAGTTAATGCCATGGAATTTGTTTTTAATTTTTTCTTTAACCTTGTCTCCTAAAGATCTAGGGAGTCTGACTAGAAATTTTTCTTTTCAAAAAAGTTAATTACTATCAGACCTAGAGTATATTTGCTTAAAGAAGGTATCCTTATACCATCTAAAGGTATTTAGGGTTTTGCATCTAAAATTTGAAAGTACCTCAGTTGATTTTTCCTTCTATAGGCTGGGATCTTCTATGAAGTGTTTGGTTATCATATAGATCAAGGTATTTACAACATTAAGAATAAGTTGGCCATTTGATCCTAATACTAATTCTTCTTGACTATCAGATTTAAAAGCATTATGAATTTCTTGTCTTTCTAAACTGGTGAGGTTATCATCCCACCAACCTTTGAGTTAGCCAATAAATCCAGCCATTAAGACATGAACTACAATCGTATCATCACATCCATGCATGGTTTGATAGGTTGTATTAACCATGGTCATTTGCTGAAGCAATTGGATTATTTCATACTTAGATTTACCATCTATGTTCCATTTATAAATATTATTCTCGTTATAGGAATTTTGTATAAGGGTTACTTGAAGTTCTATGGTGTTCTAAAAATTTGGTTGTCTAAGTCTCCAAGGTGCTAAGG
Source organism: Saraca asoca (assembly GCA_026873985.1). Lineage (NCBI taxonomy): Eukaryota > Viridiplantae > Streptophyta > Magnoliopsida > Fabales > Fabaceae > Saraca > Saraca asoca. The sequence continues at coordinate 14,040 of JANHAO010010989.1, read as the reverse complement.
TATTAAGGGTTTCTACCTTAGGTTCCTCTTCCTCAGAGGCTATTTTAAAAGCTTTATCTAAATCTTATAAATTTTTGCTAGAGTTGTCTCTTAAGGGTGACTTAGGAATAGCAGTAGTTTTTCCTAATTTTTAATCTAATATCTCGATTATTTGGCTTATTTTAGCTATTTTTATCCTATTTGACATATCCATCCTATGAGACCTAGTAAGCTATTTCTGCTTATCTGAGGGAATCTCATAAGGTTTGAATAAGGGTTGTTTGATTTGTTTCAAAGTGCTACTTGAGCTGAAAGTTTCTCCTATTTGGACAAGTTCACTAAGGATTTGTCGTCCTAAAGTTTGAAGGTATTTATTAGTATAGTTATTTTTTTGCATCAGAGATTGTATATCTCTTGAAGAAATAAACTCATTTAGGTCCTTTATCTTAAAAGGAAAAGCTATCATTAGATTTTTGGGATCTTTTGTTTCTATAATAAAAGATTTTTAAGGTGGAAGTTCAAAAACTACCTTGTTTCCTTTAGAAGTTGTCTAAGCTCGGGTTATCCTAAGGGTAACATTAATTGATTCCCCAAAAAGATAATCTATTTATTTACCCTTGGCATAAACTTTGAACTAATTGAAGAAGCGAACATTTTTTTTGAAATTCTTGATGAAATTCATCCATTTGTCATATATTTCCTTTTACTCAGTTCCTTGGTATTTTCCTGAGAACCAACTTCTTTGGAGAATGTTTTCCTTTGAATAGAAGTCTTCCTTTAAGACTTCTATATCTACCCCAAAGGGTTTTTCCTGAGTTCCTAAATATTATCCTATCATGGAAACTCTGGATCTTGTTTATTTTGGGAGAAAGCAGCTAATTGAGGAAAGGAGACTATGCTAGACTCTGTGTCATCTTCTATATTACCCTTTCCTTTGGAATTTGTTTTTGTATATCCAGGTTTTGTGATTCTAGAGATATTTTCCAAACCTTTAAGATTTACTGCTGAGAAAGTCCTTCTTAGACTTCTTAGATTAACTAACATAGTTGAATTTGCAGTGTTTAAGTGTCTTGGTGGATTTAAAGTTTCTTTTTTAGAAACTCCAGATCTAGGAAAAGTAGAAGAACAATCTTTTATTTCCATTATCCTAGGATTTCCTAACCTATATCTACTCCTATCAAAGTAAAGATCTACTTGACCTAAAGTATGTTAGATGATCTTAGGGATTTAGGGATCTTGGACCCTAGATAGAGCTATCATAGGGAGAGATTAGTTTATTAGGAAAGTTATCGCATTTCAAGGTGTTTCTAAAGGTATTTGAAGATTTGCCTTAATTGTATTAGCTAACCAAAAGGATGTATGGCCTTTTTTTGTTACAGTTTTTAGAATTCCTGAATTCTGAGAGCTGTACAACTTATATTAGATTCTATAGGCTACTACTACATGGATTGATCTGGGTACTATATTGTATCCGAAAAGTTTGCTAAGATTTTATCTCTATGTATCTCTCTAAGACATAGAATTGTTAATGAAATAATTGAAACGTATTGATCCTTGTGATACACTAGTTTCTATGGCTTCTATTAGGGAGTCATCAAAGTTTAAATGCTTAGCATCTCTAAGGCATAGTAAAATAGCAGTATTTAAACCTAATATAGTTATAGGTTTTGCGGCTACTTGTACACAACCAGGATGTGGAAAATTGAATTTTGTGTTAAGTTTTGAAATATCTTTCCTAGAAAGAATAACAAATTCTTCCTATAAGGGATTAACATTTAGAAAATTTTCTTTAGTTTTCACAATATTTGTTAATTTATTAAAGAAGTTTGAATCAAATTTGTAAAGCTTTTTATTTGGTATCATGAGCATTTCCCAATCATCAATCTATTGATTGATATTTTCAAAATCAATTTATTCTTTGAAAATAGATTTGAAATCATCTTTAAATTTGATTTTTGAAGAAGTATTTGAAAAAGATCTAGAAAAGGAAAATCTAGATGAAAGAGATTTAAACATATTTGTAGAAAGTAAATAGTAGTGGTCATAAGAAATTGCAAATAAACAATAATTATACAAAATTTAAACTTTTTTCCTTGGTCAAATATTATAGCTTTTAGGTACTATAAAGATAATCACATAAACTACAAATTATAGTTGCTAAATTAATTAGATACTAAGATCTCAACATGAAACTTTGCTCTGAATATAACTCAACCCCAGCTTACGATATTCATGGGAGCATTGGTGATAGGAACTACCATTTCCTCAACTTGTGGGAATTTCTTGATAACAAAGGCCCAAGAAATGAAAGGCCCAGAGATAAGGGGAGTAGTCCAAGCTCGGGCGAGACTTCCAGGGACTTCATGATAGACAAAACTATTGTGAACTCTAAATGGCGAGGACACCAGTGAGCTCCTCCCTCTCCAACGTCTGGGAACCATTCAAGAGCTTGATAGACCCCGCCTAAAAGACTTTGACAGCCCATAGCCCCCAAGGATTCGACAATGATTTGCCTAGCATTTATTGCTTGCCGTCTAAATATTTAAGGCTAGCATAGACATAATCATAGTTGTGTTAGAATAAACTATTGTTGTCTATCATAAGCTCTCCATATAAAATGGAAAGAAAGTAGTCTGTGACTATAAGTTCTCCCTTCAAAAAAGAAAATAATACAATCCACCATGGACATAGGAGTCTTGCAGACTTTGGCTGAACCATGATAAAAACTCTCTCTTGTTCCACTCTCTTGCTTCTTCAAAATCTCACTACAATCTCATTCAAGTTATTCCATAGAGTAGCAGCTCGGTTTCATGAACCCCTATTGATCGATTGCCAAAATCGATCATCAACATTTTGGCACGCCTGGTGGGACTGACTGCTTACACGTTCTTTGCGATGGCCAGAGGTAGAACAACTAGGAGCTTAGGTGCCGCTAATCCGACAAGCGATCATAATGAAGGACAACAAAACCTGAGGAAGAATATCCAGTCTTGGCGAGTACTTCTTCCGCCCTCTCGGAGGCAAATGGAGTGCAGGTGCTGCGCCAACGATAAGAAGTACTTGAAAGTACGGCGAAAAAGCTTATTGATGCGGTCGAAGCACTGACCCGGGCCTGCACTCAGAGAGTTGGAGAATATGACAAGAACGCTCCCATAACTGAAATATCCTGACAGCTACAGACGGAGGTGACGATGTGGAAACAGCAACCGACTGAAGGAGAGATTTAGAAGACCAACTCTAATCTTTCCTCTAACCTATAGCCAGAAGAGGGAGGGCGATGGGCTCAAAAGGAGAAAGGAAGCCAGCAAACCAAAGACCCACACTGCGTGGAAGGTACAAGGGTGGACCTCGACGAAGCTAAAATTCAGCGGTTCGAAGCTTAAGGTCAAGTGATTAAAGAGCTGTTACAAAGGGTGGGAAAGCTAAAAGAAAGCCCTTTGACCCAGGATCAGCCGGGCCATTACGGGGGTAGAACCCTGTTATCCAAAGAAATCAATCTTGCGTTATGATGGAAGGAGTGACCCTTATAACCATTTGGACGCATTTGATATCCAAATGGACCTACAAACTAGCAATCCCCTGGTTAAGTGTCAGGTTTTCCCAGCAACCCTTGGGGACACGCCGAGGGGATGGTTTAAGGGTCTTTCGACTCACAGTATTAATAGTTGGGAGGAATGCCGGAGTAAGTTCTTGGACTAGTATGGGGCCCTAAGGAAACAACTTGTGCCTCCCTGCCACCTAGGCCCAATCTTCTAAAACAAGAATGAATCGCTAAAGGATTACATCTCCAGATTCTGATGCGAGATCAGTAATGTGGAAAGCCATTCTGACGATAGCATTTTGACTACAATGTCTGCCAGACTTCGCAGAGATCGAAAGTTATATGAAAAAATATATAAATCTCCGGTAAAGAACCTACGGGAGTTCTATGAGCGGGCCACGAAGGAGATTCGATGGGAGGAAACTTTTGGCTCGAAAGGATTCGTACAGAAGGCCGAAGCTAACTCTCCAGCCTCCAGTAGGGGCAAGAAAGGGAAAAGCCACATTAAAGACTGAGCAAACCAAGTCAACAACGTGGGAACACAACCCACGAAGAAACCTAGAGTCGAGCGATCTGAACCTTGGGGTCGCTATAGTAACTATAGCGTCCTAACAGATACCCTGGAAAGAATATATGTCACAGAAAAGCACAAGGAAAACTTTGGATAACCGAAACCGCTGCTAACTCCCCCGAAGCATCTGGACCCGAATAGGTTTTGTGCCTATCACAATGATATAGGACACACAATCTCTAAATGCAAATCTCTTAGGGACACTATCAAAAACCTCATTCGAAAGGGACGCCTGAGGGGTTATGTGGCGCGACCCCTAAACCACTGATCTCTGCCACACCCAACACAAACACCTCCCAATGCTGAGCAAAAATAGACAGCGATGGTTAGAACCATCTACACGATCCATGGGGGCCCGCACATCACTAGGGCCTCCCACAGCTCACGAGAATGATATGTACGGAATGCAAGCTATGTGTTGTCTGAAGGAAACATGCATGACAGGCTCTGCAAAAAGGTAAAAATAGCCCCCAAGTCTATCACCTTTGTAGATGATGATGAACGAGGAATTTAGTCTCCGCACAATGACGTTGTTGTCATCAGGGCTAAGGTCAGCAATGCCGAGGAAAGAAGAATCATGATGGATACTGGTAGTTCGATCAACGTTATGTACAAGGGATGCTTTGATCAAATGGGGCTAGACTAAGGCAACCTTGAATCTTCACCCGACCCTCTTTTCGGTTTTACCGGTGACGTAATATTTCCTGTGGGACGAATCAAACTCTCCATTACTTTGGGAGATAAAGACTACCAAGCCACCATCCTAGCCGATTTCTTAATTATAGACTACCCATTGGCCTACAACATTGTCCTAGGGTGACCGGCCATGAATGACCTAGATCTGGTTGTGTCCACAAGGACATTGACTGTCTGATTCCCCATAACAAACGGGGTTGGGTGCGTGAAAGGTGAACAGTATACGGCTTGATGCTTCTATGAAGACGCCATTAAGATTGGAGATAAAGGTAGAAGTATGGATGTGACTATTGGTAAAGAGCCCCAAACTTTAAACTCAATCGAGGAAAGCCATGGCCTTGACCCATGGGATTGGGAAGCAGAAAAAGAAATCGGACCAGTCAAAGAACTTGAAGAGATTGGGGTTGGCGAGGCAAGTGACCAGTGATGATTCAAACTCGAGGGTAACTTACCTCCCGATACGAAAAGCCAACTAACGAACTTCCTCCAGGCAAACATAGATGTCTTCGCTTGGAGTCATGAGGATATGATGGGGATCGATCCTAAAGTCGCGTCACACAAACTAAATATCGACCCCCTCCATCAGCCTGTAAGGTAGAAAAGAAGGCCTTTAACTGCGGAACACTCCTACGCTCTGAAGGAGGAAGTCGAAAAGCTACTCACGAATGGGTTCATCCGGGAGGCTCATTACCCGATTTGGGTGGCCAATCCCCGTCTTGGTAAGGAAGAAGGACGGGAGGTGGTAGACATGCATAGACTTTACAGACCTTAACAAGGCCTGCCCAAAAGACAGCTTCCCTCTACCCAGAATCGACCAACTTGTAGATGCCATGGCTGGCCATTAACTCCTCAGCTTCATGGACGCCTACTCCGGATACAACCAGATACCCAAGGAGCCATATGACGAGGAGCATACGTCTTTCATCACGGATAGAGGGCTATACTATTACAAAGTAATGGCCTTTGGACTTAAAAATGCCGGGGCAACTTACCAACGGCTGGTCAACGCGATGTTTCGGGACCAAATGAGAAAGACCATGGAGGTTTACGTAGACGATATGCTCGTCAAATCTGATTAGGTCTCCTAAAGGTGTCCTTCTACACTTTGCCCCTAAGATCGGGTCAGCTGCTATCTTTTACCACTTCCTCCGGTGTTCTTCTCTAGTTTTTGGTGACTTTCTTGCTTCCCCTGCCAGTAAGCTTTTACCTTGTTTTCATTTTTCCTATGTTTTTTGTCTTCCTCTTCTTGCTAATTTCTTCAAAATCCATTAGCCATGACGGTTTTCTTTTATTAATTACACCTTTTGCAACTGCTTGTCCTTTTCCCACATCGTATCTGGAAGGCTAGCATTTTCACTCTATCTTTGCTTATTTATCTTGCCTTACTAGCTTTTTGCTTTTTGATTTACTTTTAAAATATTGATTGAATAATCCTTCGTTCAAAGATAGACTCCAAGTGATCAGTGGAGACCCATCCCCAATCCTTGATGCAGTTGGTTTGCCCAAAAACCCTTCATTTCCTTAGGTCAGCTGTCACCAAACCTCTATTAGTAATAAATGGTTCTGCCATTTCAAGAAGTCCTGGGACCTGTAAAAGTCATATCGATTGTGCAGATCGCCATCCAAACCATTCATTATGATTAACCTCAGTCATTAGATCCCCTTTTTCGCTCTATAAAAACCCATTTAGGTCTCCTAAAGGTGTCTTTTTGCACTTTGCCCCTAAGATCGGGTCAGCTGCTGTCTTCTACCACTTCCTCTCGATGTTCTTTTCAAGTTTTTGGTTACTTTCCTGCTTCCCTTTCTAGTAAGCTTTTACCTTGTTTTCATTTTTCCTATGTTTTTGTCTTCCTTTTCTTGCTAATTTCTTCAAAATCCATCAGCCATGATGGTTTTCTTTTATTAATTACACCTTTTGCAACTGCCTATCCTTTTCCCACATCGTACCAGGAAGGCTGGCATTTTCACTTTATCTTTGCCTATTTATCTTGCCTTACTAGCTTTTTGCTTTTTGATTTACTTTTAAAATATTGATTGAATAATCTTTCGTTCAAAGATAGACTCCAAGTGATCGGTGGAGACCCATGCCTAATCCTTGATTGAGTGGAAAACTACTATTTTACCAACTATTTGGATTGACTCCCTTTGCCTGATTAGGAAAAACCTTCTTTTAGTTGTCCCAATGCATTGCCTTCATGTAAGCAAAAGTCTTCTACTTCCAGAGCAAGGCGAGTACATAGATGTAGAATACTTGGCCTTTTTATTTAGCCTTTCCAAAGTCATTGGGAACAAGCCCTATGGAAGAAGTAAAGGAAGATTAGGCCCTGTTAGACCTTGATTATTATTGTTGCATTTTTCCTTTTTTCTTTTTTATGCATGAAATAGGCTAATTAGCCATATGAATCTATGAACTTTTCCTTTGCTCATGGTATTATTTTAATCAAGCATTATATGTCTTTCTTATGCATGTGCCTCTAATGAGCCTTGCAATTGTTTTCCTTTTGTTGATCTGCCGATTATTCGAGTTTTTACCATTTTTTTAATTAATTTATTTTGCATGTGCTCGAGTGTCACGTGTTGAGAATCTTTTAGTCATTATTAGCATTGAGGAATCTGTTTGGGCTTTTATTACTGTTGAAGGATCTACCTAAGCTTTTTATTTATACTAAGGGATCTACTCAATCTTTCATTAATATTGAAGGATCTGGTCGAGCTTTTTATTTGTACTAAGGGGATTGCTTGGATTTGTCTTGCATTAGTGCTAAGGGATCTGCTCGATCTTTTATTAATACTAAGGGGACTACTCGGATTTGTCTTGCATTAGTGCCAAGGGATCTCCTCAGGCGTTTACACACATAAGATGTAATCCTTCACTTTATTTCATTATTTTGAATACATAATTTGTTTTTTTAAAAGATCAAATCTATATATGATATAACTTTAAGTTCCTTGCATTCCATGTTCAAGGAAGGATCTTCCCTTACACAATTTTCAAGCGATAGGCACCATTCGATGGGCTTTCCCACACTTTAAATGGTCCTTCCATGTCATCGCTAATTTTCTTTTTGTAGGGCCCATCTACTCATAAAAAAACTAGATCTCCCCTAATGAACTCCTCGCTTCTTACTTTTTTATTTGCAATTTTAGCAATCTTTGTTTTGTAGCATTCATTTTAAAGCTAAGCTGCCTCCTTTGTTTCTATTAGCATATCTAGTTCCTCTCTTCTCCTCTCTTCATTCTCCTAATGCTCATATAGCTTTTTTTGGTCAAATTATTACCTAAGTTTGACAGAGAGCATGGCTTCACTCCTGTACATGAGCATGAAGGTAGTTTCACCAGTGGCAAAATGAATGATGGCTTAATATGGCCACATAACGCTTTATAGCTCTTCAGCCCATTTTACCTTTGCTTCTTCTAGCCTTTTGAGGAGTCCTTCTAATATTATTTAGTTCGCTAGCTTGGCTTGCTCATTTGAATGAGGATATTTAACATAAATGAACTTTTGCTCAATTCCTAACCTTCATTTGAGAATATGTTAGATGCATGCCTTAATGATGAATATATAACTGTGAATATACCTTTGGCATAACCATTGGAAATCACCATTGGAAAACTGCTTTCCATTATCAGATATAATTGTCGTGGGGAGGTCATATCTAAAAGGATATGTTAATAATTTTCTTATGCCCAAAACTCACGCTTTAGAAATTTTACTTGCAAATAATATTTTTCCAAATGTACTTTTGCATGTTATTTAAGGTTATGGTTGTGAAGGATTCTGCCTCATCCACTAGGAAAAGTAATAAGCCGTAACCACCACATACTTTAATTGATTGAGAGCCACCAAGAATGGTCCTAGCAAATCTATACCCTATTGGTCAGGTAGCCAAGGAGTGAAGATAGACATTTGTTCAACTGTCAACTGTCTTTGAACTTTTGCAAACTTCTGGTATTTTTCACAACTTCACATGAGCTCCAAGGCTTTTTACTTCCCTTTAGGCCAAAAATATCCTAACCAAATGGCTCTCAATGTGATTGTCACTCCTACCATATGGGACCCACAAATTCCTTCATGGATTTCCCTTTAAACATGATAGGCTTCACTTGGTCAAAGGCACCTTAACGATCAAAAGGAAAAACTTTTCTTATATAACTACCCCTTCTATAAAAAAGTGTACTACCCTTCATTCAACCTTCTTAGCTTCATTTTTGTCCTTTGGCAATCACCCTTCTTCTAAGAGTATCATGATTGGGGTTAAACTTGACTCCTCTTGCTCTGTATACATTATCTCATTTGTACAAGAGGCTTGCAACGTCTCCTAAATTACAATTCTGTTGTTTACCATTGCTTTAGCACTAGCTAATTTGGCTAAAGTATTAATGAGCTCATACTCTTCCTTTGGAATCCTTATCAACTCGAAGTTGAACCCTTTCTGTAAGTTCTTATCTATGCCACCATACATTACTAGCTTTGGCTCTTTCACTTCATAGTCTCCCTTGACCTAGGCAATTAACAATTAAGAATTACTATCAACCCTTAAAGAACATGTGCCTACTTCTTTTGCTAACTTCAACCCAACTATCAGTGCTTCATACTCTACTTGATTGTTTATTACCTTAAAGTTAACTTTTAATGAGTATTCTAAAACTAAATCCATAGGGCCTTATAAGATCACCTTTGTCCTACTATCTTTACCATTCAACAAGCTATCTACTTATAATGTCCATGTCAGGCTCTCTAACCCATACTCTTCTATCTTTGCCAATTTTACCACAAAGTGCGCCTATGCCTAGGCTTTTACTACCTTCCCGACTTCATAAATGAGTCTATATTTTGATAGCTCTAATGCCCAAACCACTAATCGACCTACTAGGTCAGGTTTCTGCAAGACTTGCTAAATCGGAGTGTCCATTCAAATGACAATCTAATGAATTCGACAGTAAGGCTTTAACTTTCTAGATGCTATCAACAAAGCAAAAGCTAACTTCTCTATTTTTTAGTATCTTACTTCAATGCAATGTAGCATATAGCTTGTGAAGTACACTAGTTTTTATTCTCCTTTAGCCTTCCAGATAAGCACTGAACTTATTGCTTTTGTTGTTGCTATTAAGTATACATATAGTGTCTTTTCTAGCTTTGGTCGAGTAAGTATGGGTGGTATGGCTTGATACCTTTTTAGCTCTTAGAAAGGTCATTTACAATTGTTAGTCCATTCAAAATTTTTAATATTTTTAAGCAACTTAAAAAAAGAAACATGTTTATCGACTAACTTAGACATAAAATACACAAGGGTTGCAACCCGTCCTTTGAGCATCTACACCTGCTTTATAATTATTAAGCTCTTCATATTAATTATGGCTTAGCACTTAGGTGGGTTGGCTTCTATACCTCTTTTAATGATCATGAGTCCCAAAAATTTTCTAGCTTTAACCTTAAATGCTCAATTTGTTAGATTCAACCTCATCTGAAACTTCTTTGAGGTCTCAAATGTCTCTTCGAGATCTTGCCAGTGTTGTTTTGAGCTTCTTGATTTAATTATCATGTGATCATCAAATACTTCCATATTCCTCCCTATCTATTGTCTGAAGACCTTATTCATTACTCTTTGATATGTTGCCCCTGCATTCTTTAAATCGAACAACATGACCTTATAATAAAAGGTCATTTGATTATTTATGAATGTTATTTTGCTCTCATCATTAAGGTGAATCTTCTGCTAGTTGTATTATGAAAATGCATATCTAAAATTGAGAATTTTGAAGCCTACCTCACTATCCACCAACTGATCAATATTCAAAAGGGAATACGAGCCCTTAGTGCACACCTTGTTAAGGTAAGTGCAATCTACATACATCTTCCACCCTTTTGTGAATTTTTTCATCAAGGCTATATTCACTAGCCAGGTAATATGTGAAATTTACTTGATAAACCCTATGCTAGTTTGTCCACTGCTTCTCTTATTACCCTCTGCCACTCGAGACTATGATTCCTTTTCTTTTGATGTACAGGCTTTATACTCAAGTTGACTGATAACTTATGGCAAGCTACTTCCAGGTTAATTCCTAGCATATCAGTGGGTGTCCAGGCAAACACCTCAATATAATTTTGCACCAAATTTGCCCCAATCTAAATTACTTTTTTATCATTGTCCCTAAAGATTTGTATCTCTTCTATATCTAAATTTGAGTCCAGTTGACAAGGATTATCATGTTGAACATCAAACAATGTTGAATCTACCATCTAACACTTGCTACTTCTTTCATTGACAAGTGATGATTTTGTTCCATTAGTACTTCCTTGGGTCTCAGCTAAGCTTGCCATATAACAACTCTAAATGATCTATTGGTCAGCTTGTACTTCCATGATTCCTCCAACTGTTGAGAACTTCATTAGCAAAAAGGAAATGTAGACAACAACTCCAACTTAATTCAAATATGGCCTAAAATAGCATTATAAGTACTATTAGCGACTGCCACTACAAGGAAAGTGACATCAAGATTTTTTGTCAGTAGTTGAGTTCTAAGGTTAGTCTTAAAGTCACTGTCCCTTTTACCTGCAAATGCCTTCCTGTGAAAAGAATCAAAACACCTATGTAAGGTTTATACATGCTTCTAGGAATATTCAAGGCATTAGCAATATGTAAATATAAAATGTTAGCTAAACTTCCCTGGCCAATGAGTATTCTCTTTATAATGAAGTTGTGTAAAAAGGTTAAAATAACCATTGGATAATCATAGTCCCTATCAATGTCCCTAAAGTCCTATTTTGTAAAGCAAATTAATTCATATTGTTCCTTCTTTTTCTTCATTTCTAAAGCCACTATTGTTTTAAAATGCCTTTTTCTGGCATTTCCAAAAACTCCCCTTCTGACAAAACTTCTAGCAATTATTTCGATTGTTCCCTAAGATGAGGGAGGTTGCTTCAACTTGCTCACCCTCTAATTGACTAGCTCATAGGGAGCGGTCTCTTTCTCCATCTTCCTTTTTTCCTTCTCTTGTGTGGAACTTCTTATACTTTGAAAGATGCCCACACCTAATGGGCACTTCTATCTCATTTTTCAAGGTCACACACTCATTTGTGTGATACCCATAATCTTGATGGAACTTACAAAATTTGTGGAAACTTTCTTTACTTTTATAAGGGAAATTTCATTAGCTCGGCAACCCATACATCTTGCACTATACGACTTATTGGTGCATTCAATAGTTCATTCTTGTTATATCACCCTTAAAAGGCCCTCTCTCCTACTCTAGAGCTTTGTCTCTAGGAGGCATATTGTCAAACTACATGTGCTCTATCTGTCATCAAGTGAACTTAACTTCTTGAACATTAATGTATTTCTCAGACCCAGCCAAGAGCTTTGAGAGAGAGACAATAGGGCATTTGGCTAGCAAAAGGTAGAAGTGATTGGAATGAAAACCCAAGCTGATATAGTGTATTGCCATACCTTTATTACAATCCTAGATCTCTAATGTCAGAGCATTAAAATAAGTAAGGTACTCCTTAAGTGTCTCTTGGCATCCTTGCTGAAAATTAACCAACACAGCTGAAGTTTTCCTAGGTCCCCTATAGGTGGCAAAGTATGTGGAAAATATCTTAGCAAATTGATGGAAACTATCGATCAACTATTAAGGTAAAGTAGTGAATAATCATAAGCTAACTTTCTTGAGGGAGGTGGAGAAGGCTCGGCACATTATAGCGTTTACAGTGCTTAATAGCAACATTGACACTCAGATTGCCTCTAAATGCTCTTGTGGATCCAACGTGCTACCATAAGGGTCTATCAGGGTTAGTAGTTTGAAGTGGGTAGTTAGAGAAGCAGCCATTGCAGCTGCTAAAAATGGGTGGTTCTTCTCTTGGTAGGAGGACAATAACCAAGAGGTCTGGGTGAGGTCCATGGTTAGGTTGAGGGGGTCGTAAGGCTTGTGAGTATAGGTGATATGGTAGCAAGCATTGGTCACTTGCGACAGAGTAAAGGAGACATTGGGAACAAATGGTCCAATTGAGGTTTGGACTTGGGAAGTTTGTGGGAGAAAGAGATAGAGATTTGAGGATAGATGAACAATAATAATCATTGGAAAACAAGCAATATGAATAGAAGGTTGCATATGCAAGGAGGGTGTTGGAGGCAACTGAAGTTGCTGGGGTGCAGAGATGTGATGGGTTTAGGTTACATGAGGACAAGACGATGTGATTGGGTTAGCCTCCCTGAGAATAGGGCTTGGAAGACCAAAAGGTGGTGGAGGCAAAATGGACTACATTTGGGCACAAAGAAGAGTGTCTAACTCCTCTTGTAGCTAACTAACCTGCTTCACCAATGTGTCATGCTCGATCTCAGTAGTGGTCTAGCAAGCCTCCTTTGCCATCCAATCTCTGTGACGATCATCCGAAGCTCTCTCATGACAGTGGCACTCATTTGAGAATAGAGCATGAGAAGACTGTGAATGAGAGCGATGAGACATAATGGTGGCTGAAAAAGCCACAGACAAAGTCAAATGAAACTCTCTCAAGTGCAAGGTTGATCGACTTAGCTTTCTCATTGTAGCTGCAACAACTTCATTAACTAATCCTGGCCGATTGGCTTAGATTAGACAATCAGAAACTATATATTGTTTAGACTGTGTTACTTTACATTAACATTTATCATATTATATTGCATAACTATAGGTTGTTTAGACTGTGTTACTTTACATTAACATTTATCATATTATATTGCATGTGTGTGTATATAGATAATATAGTTTTTACAATGTATTATAAGTACCTAGGTAATTGAATTTTTTTGACATTTAATTAGCTTCTTCAAATGAAAAAAAAATGAAAAATGTTAACATAAAGAATAAAGGAGATCATTGTAGACATTAGTAAAAACAAATCAAAAGGCAAGATAGTTATAAATTTTAAGATTATTTTTTTTTTCACTTTCTTGTTATCTATTAAATTATGAATTTTTAATTTTTTTTTACCAAGGTTAAGATACTTTCCACTTTATCTTTTAAAGTGCATATTAAACAGTGCAATGGATCAATCAGGTAAAGGAACCTCAAGCAATAATAGTCATTCAGAAGAATTGTATGATGAAGCAACAGCAGTAATGTCAGCATATCGTAATCACATTACTGATTAGATATGGGTAGAGCATATGAATGCTTCTTACTTGGGATTTTTGTAAAATATTTTAAATAGTATTTTTGAAAACATCTTTTAGGTTTAATATATATAATATTTTTAATTTGTCTCTACTTTAATTTT
>JANHAO010010988.1:0-17270 GCA_026873985.1 Saraca asoca | reverse complement strand
GAAAATAGAATCATCAATTTCAATAAGACAAATCAAGTGGAAAATGCATATTTATCATGACAAATCATTTTCCAACACATACACACTATACAATAGATTTTCGAAACCACGTTAATATATATGAAAATCTTATTATTTAAAAGAATTCATAATATTGCATATAATTAAATTATTTTATATTTATATATGGGATCATTATGTGAGGAGGATTGTCCACTCACCTTAGAAAATCCTTAGAAAGTTAAATCAGCTAAAGCTCCCAAAATTAAGCGTCAATATGCTTAATTTTTCGATAGGAACTCTATTGAAGCAAAACAACCAGAGAATTTTAAATTTCTTTCAATTAGAACAGTAAAGGTTTTAATGGAAATTTCTTGCAAACTAGCTATAGGGTTGTTATAGAATAAATCTCTTATTCTAGGATTACTTACCAGAGTCTGAAGTATCGGTGGCCAACTTGCTACTGGCAGAAGCTTCGCCGATAGGCCAAATTTGGTGCTGGTTGATCAACAAGCTAAAGAAGGAGGAGACAAGTCGTGGGCTGACTCGGTGTAGAAGGAAGCTTGTTGGAAAGCCAAAAGGAAGAGGAAGACCAATGAGCTCGTCTGACGGTGAAGAAAATGAAGATGGAAGTGGCCCGTGCTATAGTTTGAAGATAGGGGACTGATTCGACCAAGGAGAAGCAATGCACGAGGAAGGAGAGGAAGACTCCGAAGAAAATGCTAGGGAAGGAAGAAGGAAAGTCAGACTATTGAATGGCGACGACGATGGACAGAGGAGTTAGCCGAAAGAAGGAGGTTGGTCGGAGAAGCTTCGGGAAGAAGTTGGAAAACTCGCGCTGAAGGAGAAGCTGGCTGAAGGAAATATATAGTGAAATAGAAATGGGGCAAATTATAGTTTGACCCCAAAACTTTTCACCGACTTCAAACAAACCCTCTAGAAAAATTTAAAATTACAATCTGACCCCAACAAATTTTTAACTTTCTCACTTTAGTCCCCCAATCACACACACATATATATATTTATTATTATTATTATTTATATTTTTTCTTTTTGAGACATTACACTTTGATATAACTTTTTTGGTAAGTCTATTGGCAAGATATGATTCTCCTCTAACCAAAAGACATTGGAATGAAATTAAACATATATATTTCATTATCTTCAAAGAATAAGTGATATGAGATATCTTATTCACATGAGTCCAGATAAAAAATAATCAATTATGTAGATACGAGATTTCTAACTGATCCATATGTTGGTACAACTATATCTTAATGTTCAACAAAACAAACTATAATTTCTATTTCTTCAAATCATGCAAAAATAATAACAATTCATTAGGCAAGTCAAGAATGTGTTTAGCTCAAATCAATGACTTAATATATCCAAGAGGTGTGCGGCTTGAATTCTAATAGAGAGATTCGAACAAGAATGTATGAAGATAATACTGCTTATATAGTTCAATTGAAAGAATAATACATCAAATGAGACAAAAGAAAGCATATTTCACTAAAACTCCTTTTCACTTATAATTTTCAAAAGAATGACGATATTGATATTCAATAAATTCATTTAAGTAATAATCTAATATATTTATTCATGAAGACACTTCCTATATTAATATTTAAGAAGATGATTTGTAAGATTAGATTATGGCGACTTAGAGAATTCAAGTAATATTTCTAAAAGGGGGAGTTAAACTCATGATACATTCTTTTTCTTGATAATTTTTTTCACTGGGTTTTTATTAACAAGGTTTTTAATGAGATAAATTATTTGTTAAAACAATGATGTATTCTTTTTCTTTCATTGGGACTTTTTTCCCATTGAATTTTTTCTTAATGAAGATTTTAGTGAGATGTATACTTTATAAAATAGGCATAAAAAGAGAATATTATAAATATTATATTTATCTGTATGTTCATGAAATTGTTTTGATTTATCTATAAATTGTTATGAGTTATCTTAGTTGAGTATATTTTAATTGAGTTTATTTCTAATTTTTTAATTATTTTCATCTATCTTTCTAATATTCTTTTATTATACTTAGAACATTTTATTATTTTTAATATGAATTGTTGTTGTATTATTTATGTTTTATTATTTTTTTATTTATACCATCAATTTATATGATAATTTTGTTTATGATAAAAATAAAAAAGAATATAATATAAATTCATGGGTGCACATTCCAGTATGCAAAATCACATTTTTGTTTAGGAAAATTCTAAAAAAATTTAAAGTGTAAGTTTAAATGGCAAGAAATGTTTTATAAAATTCAAAATTAAAAAATCATTAACAAGAAATTGGAGTAGTTTACTCGAATTCCCAAGGAGAATTTTTTGATACCATCACCAAGGCAAGACGACAGCGTCTCAGATACGCAACGCTGCCGCTTTAGAATTGCCATCGCTCTTAGGAGATCTCCCGTGCCTGTGACCTAGAACTGAGAGAAGATGCCGCCGGCGAAGAAGGGTAAAGCAAAGACTCAGCCGGTTCAATCTACTCAGACAGTACAGGCACACAATTTTCCGTCTTGTATTCGGTCCATGACTCCTTCCTCCGTCGCGATCACCATCCACGCTAAGCCTGGTTCGAAAACCGCTTCCGTGACAGGTCCCTCTCTCTCTCTCTCTCTTCTCTCTTCCCCATGCGTCGTTTATTTATTTTCCTGTGATTTGATTTTAGTTTCTAATACAAGTAGAGAATTGTAGATATCAGCGATGAAGCAGTAGGAGTGCAAATAGACGCACCAGCCAGGGATGGTGAAGCAAATGCTGCTCTTCTAGATTACATGAGCTCTGTATGCTCTTCTTCTCTTTTGACAAACAAATGTCTTCCCTGGTTTAACATTCCTAGACACTAAATAGAGAGTTTTCTTTAGCAAATGTCATGGCAACGGTGAAATTAAGGACAAGTGTTGCAAATATCAAACATGTTTATTTGTTTGAGGAATTATATACCAAAATTAGTTCTCTTTGAGTGTTTCTTTATGTTGGTTTTCCAAATTCATGTGAGAATCATTGGTGCCTCTGACCTTTGCTGGCAGTTGCTTCATCTTAAGAATACGAAATTTGGGTTGGTCTGCCTTCCTGAATTATGCTTGTCACAAATAAGCAATATTAAATCGCTTTCCTATGTTTCTTTCTTTGAAGGTAGCGAAGCATCATATTCCATACAACAAATTAGAGGTACTTGCCTGAAAATGATGTTTAGTATCATGGTGACAGATCGTTGGAATGTGATCCTTTCCATTGTGTATTACAGAAGTGTGAATTTTTTGTAGTTCATTGTAATGTAATTGAAGTTTAGCCTGGTATCATTTATCTTATTTTGTATTTTATCCCCCTCCCCCCAACACACACAATTTGGCTCCTGACCTATCTTGCGTTCTTATATGTTCAAGATACACGCTGGTGTTACAATGAATTGTACTATAACATTTTTCTGGCAATAACAGGTTTTAGGAGTTAAACGAAGGCAAGTCTCTATAGGTGCCGGTTCTAAGTCAAGAGATAAGGCAGTGATTGTGGAAGATGTAACTGTGCAATTTGTTTTTGAGGCTTTGGATAGAGTTACTAAGCAGCAGTGCTGAAGAAGATGAGAATACTTGTCATTGAAGAATGAGACTTGTTGTTAACTACCATAATTGAAGCCAGATTCTGGGGTCATGTGCTTTCCATTCAGTAGTATTCACTATTAATGCTCTTGATACTTCGAAAATCACCTTGCTTGTTTGGAGACTATAGTTTGGCTGTTCTGTCTGATGTAGATTTCTACATGTTATATTTGTAATTAATGTTGACTGACTTGTTATAAAGCTCCTCGTTTGTGGACAATATCTTTCAGCATTTTGTGACTTGATTTTGCTGTATTGTGAAAACTGTATAATAGCCCATATCAACTTCTTATCGTATCCTAGATGCACTTCTCCTACGATGTCATGTACACCCTAGCATGTAATCTTACTATCTAAACAGTGTTTTATGAGAAGGTGTTTGGTATTAGACCTTTGTTTTTTTTTTTTCCTTTTTTTCCTATTTTTTGGTCGGGTTGGGGAAAGGGGGTGTAGAAGGATCCCATTGCTTATGCCATACTATTCAGGGTGTTATGTGTCAGTAACTCTCTAATCGAAATTATGTGGCACATGATGCTAATTATTGGTTAATATGTCAGTCTTATAATAAATTTGAGCCACATTTATATAGATAATTGAGGTATTAAGGATTTTGTTGTTCATATAATCAAAATTTCATGTGTAACGTGTCCGCAAGTAAATATAAGTGTGTAGTTAAAATATCAGCGCATATTGAGTCTCAAATAATATGTTACACAATAAGTTTCTAATGCATATCAAAGAGGGACTTTCTAAAAATAAGTATAGGGACAATTTTATTTATTTAATATATGTCTTATTACATAGTTTTAAGTGTGTACGGGAAGTATCTCTAAAATCTATACTTTGATACTTAGCTTGAGTCATAGTGTCCATTTGGTCACTGGATGTGTTTCCCTTAAAAAGCATTCTAAGCAAAAGCTTTAATGGCAAGAGTAGACATATTTTTTTTTTAGTTGACATAAGAACTTTTCTCCTAACATCTAAGGGTTCTAATGCGTCATCTGATATGGACGCAAAGATAAAAATATAAGGATCACAACTATGTATTTTTATATTTATACTGGATAAACGATTGATGCTAAAAAGACACAAATATCCCTAAAACGAAAAAAATTTGAAAAAATAATTTACAAAGTGCATTTGCTCCCAAATTCACACCACAAGACATCCTTTTCATACTTGATTTTTATGTCAAGTTTCGTCTAAAATCAAGTATGTTTGGTTGTTGAATTAGTTTGTAAGGCCAACTTGTGACAGTCTCCCCTACTTCAAATATCAATGCTCTCATCGACGTCTCAATCTGACATGGCTTCCATGAATGTTTCTCCTGTTGAGCACTAGCTTATCAAATTTTCACGTGGGTCTTTAATTTGCTCTACTCAAATTACTTCCTTGACCATTCTTTGCTTGTCTCTTTGAGCTAACGTCATTTGAGAGGCTTTGATGAAAGATACCTTCAACCTAATATAGGTTTCAGGATCGTCGTCAGTTTACTGCTCCTCACGCCTCTCTTGACTTCCTCTCGGCTCTGTCTCCTTGAACTCACACCATTACACATTTACTTCGTTTCCATAACTTTGGGTAGTTGCCTCTGCAACTTCAATGTTTTAGGCGATGTTGCCTCTATAGATTTTGTGTTCCACCTCTGTAGACTCAACTTCATTGTGATGATACAAACTCATATGTCACTGTCTCCATAGCTCTCCCGACTCTATTGCCTCTGCAATTTCACCTATTCCACTAGCTCTGTAGCATTTGGGTTATTACCTCTATAACTTGTGCTTGCCTCATTACTTTTGTAGCTTGCTTGCACACTATCCCTGCATATCTTTTGATTCGAATCGCTGTCTCTACACAGCTCTTGATTCGACTCATTACCTCTATAATTTAAGTGCGCGTTACCTCCATAGTTATGCGCCTACTTGGTATTTTGGACGTCTACTGACAGATACCCTACATCTAATGTCCCATACCATCGATGTGAGAGACATAAGTCTTATATCTTGTTTATGCACAAGTCTCATACCTTACTCACAAAACATGGCCTACTTACAAGTCTTATACCTTGCTTATGAGTCTGCTCGCGTTGGGTTCGATCAATCCACTATATTTCCACTACGTAACTTTTATACTTGATTAGATCCTCTTGACCTTCTCTGAATTGATAACCTCATGGTATCTCTTGACTATCACAATCTTTTCGAAGTTGATGCTATCTAGCATCTTAACCCTCAAGACCTTTCTTAGGTTTGCACACTTAAGTGTTATATCTTCGAAGTTGATACTGACTTATCTCCCGTTACCTTTATAGCAGTTTGCTAGTATCATTGCCCTCATAGCAACTTCTTCGATGATCAGTGGCCTTTCTCTTAACATTTCTTGAGCAACATCCCTTTAAAGATACCTTCTTCGAATGCATCCTCATGATGACTCCCCCGTATCAACAACTTTGATGGGGGTTCAGCATCGAGTATCCTCTACTCGAGCTCGAGTTTCACTTTATCTGTGCACTAGTAATTGTGAATCTTATGGTTATTGCCATAAAGTCTGTCTTGCGATTATGTGGTGTTAGTCTACTATGCCTCGAGGTCATTGTCACCACTTTGCTCTATGACTATGTAGCTTTAGCTCACTACATAAGTATCATTGCCACTTGTCCTGCTACTATGATGTGTTAGCTCTCTAGTATCTTGTCTCAAATCTTGTGGATTAGCACTGTAACTCGCTTATTACATCTATAAATAGTGCACAATGGATCCCTTGTGGATCATCTCATTCCCTTCTAAGTTTACTCCTTCGAGTAAAATTCATGCCCTCTAAAATGATTTTGGACTCCTTGAGTAAGAATAATTTGCTAAACACATCACAAAACATGTGTCATCCTGCATAATGTGTCTAATGTCTATTATGGCAACACTATTTAAGCACGATTATGGTTTTTCCTTCTAGGCTTTTTCAATAGCTAATATGTCCCTTATGGACATGGTCAAGCTTTTTCTGCAAGACCAAGGCTTCTCTCCGCTAGATAGGCTATCAATTCACTCACTCTCTCAAGTGGTTTTGTCTTTGTCGATAGCTAATTTGTCCTTTAAGGATATGGTCAAGCTTTCTCCACAAGACCAAGGCTTCTTCGTGAGCTTTTTCTTACTAGATAGGCTATCAATTGACTCATTCTCTTGAGCGGTTTTGTCACATCTTGATCCACAACATGTGATTGGCATAAAAGGCCACTGTTAAGAAACTCTTTATAAGCCTAACAATGCAGAATCTTTTCTAATCTAACATAACTTTATAAAAAACCACTACCAAATCGATGCATAAATCAAATATTTCCATTTAATTTCTACCAAAAATTTGACATAATTTTTGCTATTTTTTGAACTTCCTGGCATAAAGCCAATACAACCAACAGGGACTACACGCCCTATATACAACCTGTACGGCAAAAATCAAAATCACAACAACCTAGATAACACAAGTTTATAAACTATTAGGCAACATTCATGCAAAACATATGCACATCACAACTATGCCAACCAGCAACATTTACACCATTCATATATCTTAAGCTCTGCAGAAAATGATCTACACAGTCAAAGAGCAGATCTTGAACCAGATGGGTGAAAGTGGATAGTGGGGGTGACTTCGGGCTCTGAAAAACATGAAGAAAAATAAGGTGAGTTTCACAGAAACTCAATGAGTAGATAATCCCTTAGAAAAATCAAAACTCAGTGTGCAGCTCATGTTCAGAATCTAAATGGTAAAAAATGCATTTGTGAAGATGAGCTTACCAGTTAAAAGAAACATTCTTAAAATGAATTCTAAAACTTTAATTCATCATAAAAGTCAAGTTAATAAATACAGTAATCAACAAATTAAAAGGTGTAACAGAGTATAATATTGTGAGAAATATTCATCATGTTGTAAACACAGGACAAATTATTAAGATCTTCTAAAATTTACTAATATTTAAGTAGCAAAACATTCTGGATTTTTTTTCCTAAAATACAATTGGAATCCAAAAGATAATTTTTAACGGTAGCCATACCTAACAGATATCTTTGTAATACACCAAACATACCAATCATATATTCAGATATTCTCCCCCTTATTTCTCTAATAGATATTCTAATCACAAGTACACTTTAGGGTTTTTCAAGGAATTTTCAATAGATTCAGGATTTCAAAAACAAGTAATTGATAGAAAAGCATTATGCTACCAAATATATGTAGAGATAAGAAACAGTTTTAATCAAATCATGATATAAGAAATTAGAAAATATTGTCAATCATTCTAGGTAGCATAAAATTCAGCAATATCAAAAATCTCATATCATGGTAAAATGAAATTACTAATTCTATAAATAGTAATTATTATAAAATGCATAAATATGCTAAGATAAATCATTTTTATATTTATGTATCATATGATAAAAATTTCAATTCAAACTAATAACAATATTCATCTTACTAAAAAATGATCATGTTCCGAATAACAAAATTTATTTTGTTGCGTAAGAAGGGATTCACAAAAGAGTAAGATTATTTACTTACCTTGAGGATATGTTGACAACCTTAAACAAAAAATTTTGAACTACTGCTTTCCCAAATTGGCTTATTCAACTAGCTCACCATAATCCTAGTAATCATAAAATAAAATGTTGGGATTATCACAAGATTTATTTAATTTCATGAATCCGATTCTATAACAAAATCAACACAGGAAAATTAGATTGGAAGAAGGTATAGATATACTCATTGGTTTGACACGGGTTAGGGTTCTAGTTAGGTAAGGGAAAAGATGGAGTCAATCTATAGATCTCCGGCTAGTGAAGATCACTGGTGTTCGCCAACTGGCAAGAATGGTTACCTCTAGCCACTGCATAGAAGCACTCCGATGGGGGTTTGTGCAGTTAATGCAACACCTGTAGTGAGTCGCCAACAACTTTTAGCCAGATAGAAGAATCATGGAACCGATCGGCCATTCACTTAGAGGAAGCATATCAGAAGGACGTGCTAGGATAGAATAGCTTGCTCACTTAGAGTGGCAATAGCCGGAAGAAAGGCACAATGGCAAGCACGGTAACCCATGGTGGTCGAGAAAGTCACTGAAAGTAAAAGGAGTTGAAGGTGGTTGAATAGGGGAGCTATAGTGTAGTTTGGATGAGCTCCAACCTCGTCCCAACTGTGCCAGCACTGATAGACTAATTGGAGTTACAGTAGCTAATTGGGAAGCTGCTGAAGAAGGTAGAACCAATCAAGTCATTAGAGAAACAAAGCAGCATCTGAAAAGAACTAGCATAGCCGATGCAACTGCTTGATTGACGGCAAGCAGCAACCAAGGGAGGATGAGCACGAGCATAGCCAGGAAAGAGTAAAAGAAAAGTAAAAGAGGAAGGAGCAGTAGCGGTTTGGAGAGGAGGTTCAAGAGTAAGGCGCCAGAGAAGGATAAGGTAGCTTGGGTTTTTGGGAAAAATAATATGAAATACCCTATTTAAATAAAAGCAAAATGAAATAGGGAAAATTATGATTTGATCCCAATAAAACCTTGACACTTTCACTGTGGTCCACCAAAAAAAAGGAAAAATTATGATATGGCCATAACAAAATTTTTAAGGTTTCTGTTTTAGTCCACCAGGTTATTTTTTTATTTATTTTCTTATTTTCTTTTCTCTAAAGTGTTACAAACTAGTCCACCAGATTATTTTTTTTTATTTTCTTATTTTCTTTTCTTTAAGGTTTTAGAAACTCTCCCCTATCAAAAGAATTCGTCCTTGAATTCTAGAAGCATAGTTATACAAGATTAAAACGAAGTATTAGGTTATCTATTGAAAATAAGGTTCTAAAGATATAAGAAGTGAAGGTCCATACCAATAAGTCATTCAAATAAATGGGGGTATTTATCCTTCATAACTGGGTATGACTCCAACTTCTGCCTTCCTTCTTTTGTCTTCTTGGCTGATGGTTGTGAGAATTATCAGAGTCACTATCTGTAGGACCTTGTTTGGCCAATCTTCGAGACTCATTTACTTTCTTAGGATTTGATTCCAACTTTAAGGTTTTATTATCTTTCCATTTAGCACTATCGCTTTTAGTACCAGAGTCAACATTAGCACCACGTAAGCCATCTTTTCTGTGGAAAGCTTCATTAGAAGTAGGAAAATTAACAAAAGCCTGATTTTCAAGAAAATTAATACAACCATGCAATTTGAAAAATGCTGCTTTCCAGTTTGCTGAATAATATTATCAATGGCTATATCAAATGAAGTAGTAGCTTTATCAAGAACCACGATCTTGCTTTTCTTCAATAAAAGGTGGCTAAGGCAGACTAATTGCCTTTGTCCCATACTCCAATTCTCCCCATTCTCAACCACTATGGATTCGAGCTTTCCTTTTTTCTTTCTTCATCTCCAAACTGGCATATATCTAAAGCCTCATAAATTTGTTCATCGAAGTACTCTTCTAGTAAGTCCAGGTTGCTTCTTACTGTCCTTTCAAACATAGTTGGATCCTAAGGAATAACACTTAGTCTAGATCTTAAGTCATGGTGTCCTATTAGAGATATGTTTATGCTGGCAATAGGTTGAATAAGTAAAAAAAAGTGATTAAACTAGGGTTGATTTTCCATTGCTTGTTTTTCCAACAATGCCAATCTTTGCTCTAACATTGAAAGTACATGTAAGACCCCATAAAACAAGAGACAAGTGAGGAACATAATGAATATGTAAATCTTGGATATGAACTTCTCCAAATGATGGCCAATGATGGGTTGGTCGATTTCCTTCAATTATAAGAGGAGGCTCACTTGGGATGCTAGTGTATTGAAAAGTGTCTTCTACTGATATAATTTTGTTCTCCAAGTTGCAAAGATGCCAAATAAACCAAGATTGTAGATTGTTTAAATTAGGCTCACATGTCATAGTTAAACAAGTAATGCTAAGATCAGTGATAGCATTTGGGAATGATATCAAAAATAAAATAGAAGATAAATAGGATAAATGTTAATCCAATAAAAAACATAACTACTCTATTGCACCAGTAGTGTCCAACTTGGGTTGAGAATATTTATGAATCAGATTCATATTTATGTCCTGAAATCTTGGCTCTTAATTAAAGCTTCGGATGGTCATTGATCCTGAAATGGTTTTAGAGAAATGTTATATAACTGTAGCCTCACATATACCAACCAATCATGACAATTCTCATGATGCTACTCAGTAGTATTTTTGGTAACATATGCAAGTGGCAACCATAGGAACAAATACTACAAAAACTTGCCACGCAACTTGAGACATAACAACAATATTCCCCAAAAGTTGGATCAAGTGGAAGGCAAATGTGCCTATTAGATTTGCAACTCTCACATCTATTGCACTTTGGTTTGTAGAAGCCTTATTGGGCTGCCACCCCTTATAAGTTGACTAAAATCTTTATTAGGATTAATGTTTTCATTATGAACAGAAGCACCACATTTTGTGACATCATCAACTAAAAGGGTTGCAGATTGGTCCAAAATAGTGCCCAGGGAGAACTTAGCTATTTGTTTTGAGACATTCACAGGGTTATTTTCTATAAAACTTTGGAGTTGGAGTATCTGCTCATTCATGATAGACTCTCTATCAGCCCTATCATGCTGTTGATTTAGACATTCAATTGTAGGATTCCACACTTGGTCCTTGTCAGAAAGTGTGATATCATCTTCCATCTCTATGTCAGAGTCATAAGCTAAACCACATTCAGGTGCAATGTTCAGATGATCATGTTTCTTACAAGAGTCAACTGCTAGAAGCCTTAACTTTGATTCACTTTTCTCATTATACCCTCTAGGTCCCAACTGATACTTCTTCTTCATCCAAAGGAAATACTCATGGGAATTGGCTGCTTCAGTTCTTAGATCGTTGCCAAACAAAAATGCATACTTAGGATTCTTAAATTCATTTTGACAAGTCTTATCTTCAATATCAGGACCATTTTTAGCAATAAGCTGACATAAAGCCTCAATCTTTTGAATAGTTTATTTTTTATTGGCAGGGGTAGAGGTCGAAGAAGATCCAAAACTACACTGATGTTTTCAGTGTCTTGATTGGTATCAGTATTACCTATAGTTGCAAAAATTATAGGAGGTGCAAGAGGTAGGGGAGGTGGAATAGGGGTAGAGATGATGGTAGAGGTGGAAGAATCATAAGAGGTGCTGGAGGTGACAATAGTGTGGTACCAAAGCCCATGATGCTTCTTGATAAAGGAGACCGTGAGGAGGAGGTGGTAATGGTGGCAGAATATGATGATTCTGGGACCCCAAATTTAAATAATGATGTGAATTCTATCCAGCACTAGAGAATGTATGAGACATCATGTTATTCCCATGCAATAGAGGAAGAGGATGAGTCACATAAGATTGACTTGTGTTTTGCATCACAATAGGTGGAACTTGAAAACTAGGATTCTGAGGAACTGTTGAAGATATGGCTGGTGGTCAGTGTAGATAGGCATGATGACCTAGCAGACCACCATGATGAGGGCCAATAGTAGGAGCATATTAGACAGGCGGTGGTGGAGGACCTTGCTAGAAATGAAGGGAAGGAGATGGAACTTGTGGGCATTGTTGATAAGTAGCCTATATGGATGTCTAAGGACCTTGTCTAAAATTAGGACCATTATTCACATGATTATACATCTCGGATAGGATGACTTAAAACTAATGTTTAATGAACTCTAGCAGCACAAAAATGAGTTTGCATAAAACCCAATCATCGATATTTTCATCCTTAATCCAAGCCTCCAGATAGTCCGTAGTTAAGTGCTCACATTTTTGTCATTCTCGTCAACAATTTGAAATTCTGTATCAAATAACAAGCTTCGAAGTTTACAATGACTTATAAAAATCTAGAATTGGCATTCAGTAATTTGGATTTCAGAAAGTGAGAGTGGAATCAAAAAGCAAAAGAATGGGCTTATAAACCCTAAGTAATAATGGTTATATAGCTTAGGTATATTTGGTTGAGTTTTGATATCCTACATGAGAAGACAGAAAAGTTTCTGGTTACACTTCTTCATGTGCAACCTTGCCTCAGCCCTCAGCTCTACCTCTATTTGGAGGTAGTGATGGTGAAGAAATGGTTCATGAGAGGCTCTTTCAGATGCCTTTTTAGATAAGTGTCCAACATGAACCAAAGATCTAGTTCTATGCGGCATCTCTCTTTTATCAAGGAAAAGAATTATTTAGGCAAGATTCAAATATGTTTATATGTGTAAGTAGGAATATAAGATTTAAGAAATGAGGAGATTTTTAACATATTCATGGTGTAGGCATCAACATATCTTTACTCATGCGTCGTGCTTCTGGGCACACCAACATGAACTCGATACCTCTATCCCAATTTAATAGTTGGAGATCTCTAATCATGCATCTAGACTCTAGACCATACTTTGATATCAACTTTGTCACGCCCCGATCCATAGACTGTGAACGACATAGAAGGCTAATGTTAGGAAACCCTTTACAAGCCTAACAATTCAGAATCTTTTCTAATATGACATAACTTTTCGATGCATAAATCAGATATTTCCATTTAATTTCTACCAAAAATCCAGAAGAGTTTTTGTTGTTTTTCAAACTTCCAAGCATAAAGCCAATACAACTAACAAGGGCTACATGCCCTATACACAACCTGTATAGAAAAAAATCAAAATCACAACAACCCAGATAACACAAGTTTATAACCTGCTGGGCAACGTTTATACAAAATATATGCACATCACAACTATACCAACTGGCAACATTTACACCATTCATATATCTGAAGCTCCAGAAGAAATGATCTACCCAGTCAAAGAGCATATCTTGAACCAGATGGGTGAGGATGGATGGTGGGGGTGACTTTAGGCTCTGAAAAATATGAAGGAAAATAGGGTGAGTTTCACAGAAACTCAGTAAGCAGATAATCCTTAAAAAAAATCAAAACTCAGTTTGCAGTTCATGTTTAGAATCTAAATGGTAAAACATGCATTTGTGAATATGAGCTTACCATTTAAAATAAACATTCTCAAAATGAATTCTGAAACTTTAATTCATTAGAAAAGTCAAGTCAGTAAATATAGTAATCAACAAATTAAAAGGTGTAACAAAGTATAATATTGTGACAAATACTCATCATGTTGTAAACATAAGAAAAAATCATTAAGATTTTCTAAAATTTACCAATATTCAAGTAGCAAAACATTTTGGATTTTCTTTTTCCAAAATACAATTAGAATATAAAGGATAATTCCTAAAGATAACCATACCTAGCAGATATCTTCGTAATACACCAAACACATCAATTAGATATTCAGATATTCTCTCCCTTATTTCTCCAACAGATATTCTA
This sequence comes from Saraca asoca, assembly GCA_026873985.1. Classification (NCBI taxonomy): domain Eukaryota; kingdom Viridiplantae; phylum Streptophyta; class Magnoliopsida; order Fabales; family Fabaceae; genus Saraca; species Saraca asoca. The sequence continues at coordinate 3,281 of JANHAO010010988.1, read as the reverse complement.
ATCATAAGTGCACTTAAGCGTTTTGCAAGGAATTTTTAATGGATTCAAGATTTCAAAAACAAGTAATCGATCGAAAAGCATTATGCTACCAGATATATCCAGAGATAAGAAACAATTCTAATTAGATCATGATATGAAAAATCAGTAAATGTCAATCATTCTGGGTAGCATAAAATTCAGTAATATCAGAAATCCTATATTATGGTAAAATGAAATCATTAATTCTATAAATAGTAATTATTATAAAATGCAGAAATACATTAAGATAAATCGTTTTCATATTTATGTATCATATGATAAAAATTTCAAGTCAAACTAACAACAATATTCATCTTACTAAAAAATTATAATGTTTTAGATAACAAAATTTATTTTGTTTAGTAAAAAGCGATTCACAAAAGAGTACAATTATCTACTCACCTTGAGGATATCCAAATAACCTTAAATGAAAATTTTTGAATATCACTTTCCCAAATTGACTTATTCAACTAGCTCACCACAACCCTAGTAATCACAAAATAAATTTTTAGGATCATCACAAGATCTATTTAATTTCATGAATCTGATCCTATAACAAAATCAACATAGGAAAATTAGATTGGAAGAAGGTATAGACATACTCACTGGTTTGACATGGAGTTAGGGTTCTAGTTAGATAAAGGAAAAAATAGAGTCAATTTGTAGATCTCTGGCTAGTGGAGATCATCAGTGTTCATCGGTCAACAAGAATGGTGAGCTTCGACCACCATGCAAAAGCACTCCGGTAAGGAAAAAGGGGTTTGCACAGTTGATGCAGCACTTCTAGTGAGTCGCCAGCAGCATTTGGCCGGATGGAAGAATCATAGGACCGGTCGATTGCTCACCACGGCGACGCCAGCAACCAAATTGGTTGGAAACACCAACTACAAAAGGAAGCATATCAGAGGGATGAGTTGGGACAGAACAGCTTGCTCACTTGGAGTGGCAATGGCAGGAAACAAGGCATGGCGGCAAACACAGTAACGCGTGGTGGCTGGGAAAGTCGTCGAAAGTAGACAAAGTTGGAGGTGGCCAAATAGGGGAGCTACAGTGCAATTCAAGTGAGCTCCAACCTCGTCCCAACTATGCTAGCATCGATGGATCGGCCGGAGTCACAGTAGCTGATTAGGAAGTTATTGAAGAAGGTAGAACTGATAAAGTCACTAGAGATGTAGAGCAGGGTTCAGAAAGAACCAACACAACTAATGCAACCACTTGATCGATGACAAGCAGCAACCAAAGGAGGATGAGCACGAGCATAACTAGGAAAAAGGAGAAGAAAAGAAAAAGAGGAATGTGCAACAATGGTTTATAGAGGGGCATCAGGAGCAGGTGCTGGAGAAGGAGGGATAGCTGGTGTTTTTGGGAAAAATAATATGAAATTCGAAGGGTCAGTGCCCTATTTAAATAAAAGCAAAATGAAATGGGGAAATTGCAACGAAACCTCAACACTTTCACTGTGGTCCACCAGAAAAAGGAAAAATTATGATACAGCCACAGTAAAATTTTTAAAGTTTCCATTTTAGTCCAACATATATTTTTTATTTATTTTCTTATTTTCTTTTCTCTAAGATGCTATAGGTTTGCATTCCCTTGAATGCCTACAATAAATGAGCACATAATTAATGTCTCGTGCTATATAGCAAGTCCACTAACTTTTGCACACACTTATGCTTGATGCACCATTAATGTTCCTTTGAATGTAATATCTCACATACTAGCCGTCGAATTGCATGTAATATCTCACATACTAGCCGTCGAATTGCTCCAATTTCTTGTACCCCTATCAGTTAAGTCTTTAGTGGCATCTCTTCGCTATTTTAATGAGAGTCCGCTTTACTCACAAGCTCCATATGCTTTCGACAAGCTGAATCTACCTTAATCATGGCTTACCCAATCTATTCTCTTTAGCACAACTGAGTTTTGATACCAAGTGTCATAAGCCGGTAGCTTTCTAGCCAAGATCATGTGGCGGATGATGCCAACTCTTGGCTAATATGCTAGCCTTCTAAAAAATTCGAGTCACACTTGGATAGATAATCAGACATTGAGGATTTTGTCACCCATACAATCAAAATCTCATACCCAACATGTCCGCAAGCAAACATGAGCATATAGTCGAAGTATTAGTGCATATCGAATCTCAAAGAATGTGCCACACAAAAAGCCTCAAGTGCCTATCAAGAAGGAAATTTTTAAAAATAAGGAGAGGGACAATTCCATTTTATTAATATATGTATCATTATATAGTTTTGAATGTGTAGGAGTAGTATCTATAATCTCTGCACTTTGATCTTTAGCCTAAGTCATAGTGCCCATCTGATTACCGAATTTGCCCCCTTAAAGAGTATTCTAAGCAAAAGTCCTAATGCCAAGAGTAGACATATTTTTTCTCAGTCGACATAAGGACTTTTCTCCTAACTCCTTAGGGTTTTAATGTGTTATCTCATATGTACGCAAAAATAAAAATGCAAAAATTATAATCATGTACTTTTTTACTTATACTAGATAAACGATCGATACTAAAAAGATACAAATACATCTAAAATGAAAAAAATTTGAAAAAATAATTTATAAATGCATTTACTTCTAAATTCGCATAACAAGACCTCCTCTTTATACTTGATTTTTACACCAAATTTCATGCAAAATTAAATATATTTACTTATAAAATTAATTTACAAGATCAACTTATGACATAGGAGAGTGCTCCTCCTGCTCCATTTGAGTCGAGGCCTGATACTACATTTGAAGTTTGAAAAAAGGTCATATAATTTGGGTCATACTCCGATTTAAAGCCCAATTCTCTCACCCAACGAGAAAGCGAGACCGAAGGTTGAGTTAAAAAAAATTGATATCGTTGACAAGGGAAAAAACTGTACAAGTTTGTTTCAATTTTGTACTTGAAAATTTCAATACCAATTTAGTTCTTTGTGGTTGCAAAATGGTGTAAATTAATGCCTTTAAAAATGGAATTAATATGACTTTTCCTTGTATTAGGAGATTATTTTAAGGATCAAATTAATGTGAAGTCTATTAAGAGTAAAATTGAAATACCTTATTAATTAGAGACTAATAAAATATTAATTAAAAAATTTGGTAAAATTTATTTATTTTTATTTAATAAGAGAACGACATAAAAACTGATTGAATTTTGGTCAACTTAATAAGAACATATGACCCTGTTTGGCAGGGTGTTTTTTTGTTTTTAAAAACAGTTTTCTTGTTTTTCTGTTTTCTGAAAACAAAAAAACCTGTTTGGC
>JANHAO010010987.1:0-17394 GCA_026873985.1 Saraca asoca | reverse complement strand
AACACTTATAATTGACTTAAATATTAAATCTGTATTTTAATTATGAAAATATGATTTATGTTAGTCCACAAAATTATTCCAACAAAAACATTTTTCAAATTTCCTATGAAATTTTCCATGAAAATTTGGTCATCCAATAAAATCTGTTAAAATTTCATCAAAATTTGATCAGCCAATGAAATATGTTGAAACTTTGTCAAAATGTCCATCCAAAATTTTTTAAATTGTGTCAAATTTCTGATGAATTATTTGGTTTGAAAATATTTTCTGTTGAATTTTCAATAGAATTCAATTCAGACGGAAGTGATTCAATTTTTTAATTTTAGTCTAGATTTGGTATGGATTTTTGACCAGTAGGAAATCCTGTTATTTGTCCTAATGCTTCTAAAAAAATTTGCAGCGATGCCCAACTTCTTTTTAACTCATATCTTTTGCGTCTCCTTTCGTTGGACAGAACGAGCAATGTTGAACAAATAAAAGAATTTTTCTACATATACTACTCTCAACTTCAAACTTTTGATAATATAAAGTTTTAAAAAAATTGATGAAATTAAAGCACTATATATATATATATATATATATATATATATAGAGAGAGAGAGAGAGAGAGAGAGAGAGAGAGAGAGAGAACTCTAATACACAAAAGACAGTGCATGCATGCACAAGGTCTAACATTATCAATTGGAAGAAGCAAACAAGTAATGAGTCCCGGGAACTTGAAACCCTAGCCTGTGAAGGAAAAAACCAATAGAAGGTGCATTTTTGTTCAAAGTTCAATACACTACATAATTACATATGGTCTCATAAGTCTATATACATGTCCCACTCAGTTGGCGTTAACTTAGTTTCTAGTCTGTTCGTTTCACGGGCAACTTCTGTCCCCATAATTGCTTAACTCCAAAATTTAACACAAAACAAGCCAAACAAGCCCCCAGCCTCATGTGCTGCCATCACTCTCATAATCATTAATTTCTTGGCAGATCATGGATTTAATGCATAGGACATCATGATTTTAAATTGCATACTACGTTATTTGTCAGCGAATATACTATTGTTATTGTGTTCTCTTCTACAATCATAATTGTGTTAAGAATTTAAATCTCTTGGATTACTGTCAAAACAATTAAAATAATCATGAAGTATAGTCAGAAAAATTACAGTTTATTCATATTGATATAATCAAAGTTTATTTTGAACATTTGTGGTTTAAAATGCAGAGATTAACTTACTTATGGTTTCTTTCATTAATATTTTATCCACTTAAAATAATTTTTCATAAAAAAAATAAATAAAATTTACACATTTTTATTATGTCATCTTTCTTCTTTTCTTACTAAAGTCACAAATAAAATGAAATAAGCTAAATTATGGTGAGTAGGGCTTCATGGCGAGACTATTTGATCCGTGGAGTAGCATTTTAGGTTAAGCTAAAATTTAAAGATATATTAGTAAATTTATCATTTATACAATCTTAACTTTTTGATTTTGTAGCTTTAATGAAAGATAAAGATTATCATATGACAAAGCATACAATTCTATTTATTTTTGGACTTACCAATAGTTAAGGTGGACAAAGTGCTAATAAAGTAAATTACAAATGGATCAATTTCAACACTTTAAACCACACACAGATAGGTCAATTCCGTTTGTATTTTGATAGAAAAATAGTTGAGGTGGATTAAGTGTTAATAAAACAAATCACAAATTGATCATTTTTGACACTTTAAATCATAGGTAGACAAAATAAACTCAGATCATATCATAAATTGATAAATTATATTTTTCCTTATACTTAATTATATGCAATTTTTCACTCCAAACCCCACCTTTTGACAATAATTTATTGTTTATACAAAAGAATAAACATTATCTTTATGATTAAGGAGAAAGTAATGCTTTTCCACTAAAGTCACCTGTCACATCCTAAAATGGGGAATGTCTAAAATGGGGAATGTGATTGCATCGATTACTGAGTAGTAACTCATGAATCCATAAGCACATAACTCATCCTCAATTGAAACTTTAAATAAATCTCAAAATAAATGGAATAAGCACAATGTAATTCAAAATCCATAATAAAATCAAAGAAACAACTGAAAGTAATTTGGTAAATTAAAGCAAAATATTTTCGAAATGGAAATCTTGAACTCATAATATGATGGGGTCAACTTGGTTAACAGCTAACATCCTTTACTAAGATATATATGTATACTGAATGATAGCTCCTACCTCTATTGAGTAAGAGTGGATCCTATCTGATTAGGATTCTCTGAAAACTCGTTCTCTGAAATGATAAATAAAAAAGGTGAGTATAACCCAAATACTTAGTGAAATGAGGGTTTCTATCATCTTTTCAGTAGAAACCATTTTGGTCATACATATATAACATTCACATACATACATATGTACATACATACACACACATATATATTTGAACCCAGACCGCTGTGCAAAAAAGAAATTAGAAGTAAAGGTTGCAGATGGACTGCAGTAATATAAACAATATTATTAAAAGAAAACTTATAATTTGGGCATGGGCTCCAGACAGCTCCTAGCCAAGTTGGGATAGCACCAGTAATACCAGAAAGCTATTGAGGATATTGGTGGATGTCTTACATTTGGGAAGTGGGGGTATTTATAATAAAATTTGAAACTATTATTATAAGTTCACTATTTGCTACAATGTAGCGCTACAGTGTACAATAATTTGCCGCAGGCTGCTATAGTGACCTTGCTATAATAACTGATTTGAAAATGGAATATGCTTTTGCCTCTTTTGCACCGAAAGCTGACTCCTTTTGAAATCTTTTGAAGATCTATTGTCAGCACTGAAAGAATATTTGTCTTCTTCTGCCGACACTTAGGAAAATTTGAATTTGCATTTGCATTTCATTTGGACTGCCTTAGTTATCACTGAGATTGATTCTAAAGCAGTCATCTTCATTTAATTGAGCATAATCCTTAGTAGCTTCTGAATCATTTGAAGCATAGGATTCTGCTTTGTCTTCATTTGTTAATTGCTTGAGAATTTCTTGTAGCTTCTGGACATAATCTTATTTTGAAGATATTGAGGCCAGAGCTGCTATAATTTGTGATTTGTTTTGGAGAAATTGTTGACTTCCTTCTTTGGCATTATTGTGGAAGTGCGAGTTCTCCTGAAACCATTTTTGAATTTCATAGGCATGGGCTTTATTTGAATATTTGTATGATCCCCACCATGTGACAGAGAGTTTTCTCTGAAGCATTGGCCATTTAGATAAATCATTTGTTTTTGAATATTGGTACTCCCACATGAAACACCATGGAAGACCAATTTTCAAGAAAAATTGGAGAAGAATGGAAAAATTCCCGTAGTTTTCATTGTCAAAACAGGACTTGAAGGTATTTCATGCTTTAGAAGCCTTTTTTGGAAAAATTTCAGGAGTAGGACCAAAAATATCCTACCACCTAAAACACTAATTTGGAAATTTGTACTTCTTATTCTGGTTGAAGAAGAACAAGCAAGAATGCTTTTGGGTTTTGTTATGGTAACATACAGCATTATACCATACTTTTTGATAATCCCAGTAAGTAAAACCATATGGTTCTCAGGGAATTGAAAACTTTTTAATTTGATTGGGATCTTTTCCCTAATCAGTTGGAGATAAAACGTTTTCAATTTGAAAAGTTGAAAAAATAATATTGTTTTATCCTCTTCAGGAATATTATGTTTAATCTTAACTGAACCTATATCAATCAAGATTAATTCATAAAAATCCTTAGTTTTGTTAAAGGCTTCAGGGACAAAATGAAACCTTTTGGGAAAATTTTTTTGAAAAACCTTTTTGGGATCTTTATCCCAATATTCTGGTTCCATTTGAACAATATTTTAGGGAATTGGCTTTTCAATGTATTTGGTAGAGATTTTTGAAGGCTGAGGATCAATTGCAATGATTTGTTTAGAAGAAATGCTAGCCACTATCTTCTGAGATTTCAGTTTTTCAATTTGTTTGAAAATTTTGGGTTAGTCCAAAATAAGGGCTTTAATTTGATCCTCTTCTTCGACTATGTCTGCCCAAGTCTTTTTTGTGAGGGTCAAAGGTTTTTGCATTTAAGAAGCTATGGCCTGGAGGGTTTCTATTAATAGGTCATAATCTTTTGGAGTTTGGATTTTTGAAACAATTTGTTTTCCCTTGGATTAGGAGGATTTGGATTTGGATTTTGGATCTGACTATAGATCCTTATTTTGTTTGCCCTTATCTCAATCTTTCTTTGGGGCCATTATTTTCCCTACAAAAATTCACAAGTTAAGAAATCTGGCAATAAATTTGAAGTGCCTTTAATATATTCTATTTCAAAATCAAAAGTAGATAATATTGCTTGCCAGCGAGCAAAAATTTGTTTTGATGCAAGGTTTTTAACATTCTTTTGCAAAACATCTTTTGCTGATCTACAATCAACCCTAACAATAAATTTTTAGTTGAGAAGATCACTTTGAAATTTTTGGATGCATAAAACTATTGCTAAAATTTCTTTTTTGATAGTTGAATGTTGTGCATGATTCCAATGTTTGGAAGTGAATGCAACAATTTGTTCATTTGAAAACTTCTTTTGCTTGAGGATTCTTCCATACCCCAAGTCTGAAGCATCAGTTTCAACAATATTTTAGGCAGAGGGATTAGAAATTTGAAGACAAGGAAGTTCCTTGATGTGAAGTTTGATCCTTCTGATGATACTTGTATGAACATTTGTTTATGGAGGAGGATTTTTTCTCAAACGTTCATGCAAGGGTTTTATAAAATTTGACATATTTGGAAAGAAATCTGAGACATAATTCAAACATCCCAAAAATCTTTGAAGTTGGGTTTTATCTAAAAGTTAGTCTGGAAATTTGTCAGCAAATTGGATTGCCCTCTCAATTGGAGTTATAGTTCCTTAGGAAATATAATGTCCAAGAAACCTAACTTTGGTTTGGAATAAAGAAATTTTCTTTTGAGAGACGGCTAATCCATTTTTCTGGGTGATTTCCAGGAAGATGTTTAAATGTTTAAAATGTTGATTAATGTTTTGAGAGAAAACCAGAACATCGTCAATGTAGGCTATTATAAAATTTGTGAAAGGATTATAAATATCATTCATAATCCTTTGAAATTTTGAGGGAGCATTTTTTAGGCCAAATAGCATTACATTCCATTCATATTGTCCAAATGGAACTGTGAATGCTATTTTATACCTATCCTCAGGTTTGATTTGAATTTACCAGAAGCCACTTTTCATATCAAATTTGGAACATACTTTGGCAGGATGTAAGCGATTCAATAGATCCTTTTTATTTGGAATCGGATATCGGATCCATTGCAAGGCTTCATTTAAAGGCTTGTAATTGATTACTAGCCTTGGAGTTCCTTATTCAATTTCTACATTTTTATTGACATAAAAAGTAGAACATGATTAAGGACTTTTAGACTTCCTGATAATCCCCTTTTTTAAGAGATCATTAATTTATTTTTTGCAGTAGTCCAGAAGTTTTTAATTCATTTGAATTGGGTGAGCTTTAGTCGGAATTTGTCTTTCCAAAAAATCTTTTTCATATGGTAAATCTACCATATGTTGTTTTCTTTTCCATAAGGCATTTGGCAAATCAGAACAAATCTGATCTTCTATTTTCTTTTGTATTCTCTTAATTTTATTTTTAATAATGGGTTTTGCAAAGAATTTTCAATTTTTCTGAAAGAAATTTCTTTAGAGAGGAAATTAATTTGGTTTTCTTTGATCTTAACCAAATTTAGATCTTTGAAAATAGGTTTTTTGATAAATTGGAAAAGGATTTTGTTACCTAGGCTCTCAGTTTTAATTCCTAATCTAGTAACTAAAAATGACATAATTTTTTGAATAAAAGGAGAACCTAAAATAACTCTGGTGGTTATATCCTTAACCAACAGAAAAGTTATTTCAATTTTTTTTTGAAGAATTTGCTACAACCACATTTATTAATTTGTAATTTATCTGGAGCTTAGAACCATTAGCAGATCTAAGTCTTTCAGAAGTTTTCTCAAAATATTTGATTAGAACAAGTCCTTCTTGTATACAATTGAGATTAGCTCTTGTATCCAGTAAGGCTACTGTCTCAATGGTATACTCATTTCTGATGATTAATTTAGTTAGGATATACCACTTTTGTATAGAGATTTCGGAAGAAATTTTGTAAACATTTTCAATGATTTCATCTTCCTCTAAAATTTCTATTTCTTTTCCTTTTCTCATTTGAAGAGTAGAAAGGATTAATTCAAAGTTTTCTTGTTTCTACTTTAATTCTTTCACTTCTTGCTTTAAAAGATTGAGCTCATGCTAAAGATCCTAAAGGCTAACAGATCTACAGGTTTCTGAACTAAATCTATCTAAAATTTCTTTCATATTGTAATTTGGGGTCCTAGTTTTCTTAACTAGGGTAGGTTTTTCTTCTATTTGATGGAGCTTTCTAAGGTAATTTGCCTTTTGTTCATTATTTGGAAGTTGTAGGATTACTTCCATAAGCAAATCTTGTTCTTTTTTCAAAACATTTATTTCCTTTTCATCAGAAGATGATGTACCTTCTGAGGTAGAAGAACAACAATCCTCTTGCTGAACATCTTTGCCATTTTCTATTTCTACTTCTGCTACCTCTCTTTCTTCAGAAGAAGCATCAGAAGACTTATTTTGTTCTTCCATGATTAAGAGGTTGTTAATTTGCTCTAAGACCTTAACGTTAAGATTAAACTTCCTAAGGTTTTTGTTGAGTCTACAAAATTTGGCTATATGCCCTGGTTTGTTACACCTATAACAGACAGGTCTTATATCTTGATTTGGATCAGGAATATACCTAGGTTTTCTCCTAGTTCTTTTCCTGCTAATTTCTGGTTTTGTATTTTTGGCTTCCATCTGCTTTTGTTTTTCCCTTCTTCTATGCTTAGGTTTAAAGGTTTTTGGACAAATGAAACCAAATTGTTCACAGAAAGATCCTAATTCTTTTCTGTTTAGGGCTCTTTCTTTTGCTATTTGTCTTTGTATTTTGTCATCTTAGCAAATCTTCAGAGCTACTTTGTGTACATATGAAACTAATTGTCCATATGTGAGGGTTTCATATGGGATAATCCCATTATGATGATTTCTAATTTTATCCCTAACCTTATCTCCTAAGGATCTAGGGAGACCTGTAAGGAATTTCTCCTTCCAAAAAGGTTGATTACTATTAGAAGTAGTATAGATTCTGCTAAAGAAGGCATTCTTATACCAGGAAAAATCTCCTAAGGTCTTACATTTGAGGTTGGATAGTAATTCTGTCGATTTGTCTTTCCATAGGTTGGGATCTCCTATAAAATATTTGATGATCATGAAGATTAGGGTATTTACTGCATCTGAGACTTCATCTCCATCTGAGTCACAGATGATTCCTCCATCTTGATCAGTTTTTACTGATCCTAAGATCTGATTCTTTTCTACTTCAGTGAGATGTCCATCCCACCATCCTTTTAGTTAGCCAGTAAATCCTACAACTAGGACATGGACTACGGTGCTATCATCACAACCATGTACAGTTTGATAAGCTGTATTAACCATGGTCATTTGTTGTAAGGCATTTAGGATTTCATATTCAGATTTGTCATCTATGTTCCATTCATAGATATTATTCCCATTATAGGAATTCTAAATTATGAAGGATTTTTCTAATGGGCTAATGTCCGAAAATTTAGGTAAAGGTTAGGTTGGTGGTTTGGGTTTCCAATTTTGGATGGCTTGGATAGGTTGTAATCTAAGATCTTCATCTACATCTAAATTCTTTTCAGATGATTCTTCTGAATTACTATTTAAGGCTTTATCCAAGACTTGGAATTTTTCCTATGCTATCCCTGCTGGATTGAGGAGTTTCAGGGATGACTAAGGGATTGGGTGTTGACTCAGATTTTTCTAGAGCTATTTTGTGCTCTAATTGCTCTATTATCCTAGCAATTTCTATTTTTCTTATTACTTCGGACCTTTAAGCCTTATTAAGGTTCCTCTATTTATCCTTAGGCATTTTGTAAGGTTTAAACAGATGCTTATCTATGGCTTTTCCTTTAATGCTAACCTTAGAACTACTACTTGCTATTTCTTCAGCTAGTAATTGGGTTCTTAGGGTTTACAGATATTTGTTGGTATAGTTGTTTTATTCCATCAAAGATTGAATATCTTTGGCTGAAACAGGCTGTGCTTCATCCTTCACCTTGAAGGGTGTAGCTACCATTGGTTTTTCTAGATTTGAAGTTTCCATTTGGGAAGGCTTTTGTGGAGGTAATTCAGAGATTACTCTCTCTCCTTTTAGGGTTTTCCATTCTTGGGTTGTCCTAGTTTTAACCCTAACTAATTTTCCAAAAGGGTCATTTATATCCTTCATTTTTGAATATAGAGCAAACCAGTTAAAGAATGGACAATTGAATTTTCCTTTTTTGCAAAATTTAAACCATTCTACATGAAAATGGTCTTTTTGAAGTCTGGAAAATTTTGAAAGAAACCATTCTCTTTGAGGTGTATTTACCTTTGAGTAAAAGTCTTCTTTCAGAATTTTCACATCAATTTTAGAATATAAAGGATTCTTCTCCTTTTAGTCCATATTCATTTTAATTCAGGATATTCTTCATTTATCATTGTAGAGCAAGTTGGAGACAAAGATTCCTCTTGTCCTTCCTCTTCAACTTGTTCTTTTCCCTTTTAAGAAATATTTGAATAACCTGATTTTAGGACCCTATAGGTGCTATCTATTCCTCTAAGATTTATAGCAAATAAACTTCTCCTAAGGCTGGAAATATCTACTAGTATAGTTGAATTTGAACTAGAAGCTATTGATTTCCTAGCCTCTAATTTGGTAAAGAATTTGGTTCAGTTACCCTGGGTAGATCTAAACTATTTCTATGGAAAAATAGATCTACTTGTCTAGAATCATGCTGAGCAATCCTAGCTATTTCTGAACTCATTATTTGTGGTCTAGTTCCGTTGGGTAAAGACCAACCTTGTGGATAATCTATCTTATCCCACTCAGTTACTATTGATTTTTGGATTCTAGCTTTAGAGGTATCTATCATAAAATAAGTGGTTTCCCCTCTAAGGATGGGTGGTTTGATGAGTTCGGTACTCCTAGAGTTGTGCAATTTGTATTTGATCCTATAGGTTACCACTACAAGAATGGTTCCAGGTTTCATGCTGTAACCATATAATTTAACATTTAAAATTATTAGGGGTTCCCTAAAAGTCTCTCTAAGACAAACGGGAATATTTGGGAAGCTATTGAAATATATTGGTCCTTGAGAGACACTGCTTTCAACTACTCCTATAAGAGAATCATTGAAATTATCATGCCTACCATCCCTAGGGACTAGCAATATAGCTGTATTTAGTCCTAATCTAGTCATTGGACTAGCAGCAATTCGAACACAACCAATATGCATGTAATTGTAATTTGATCTAAACTTTTTAAGATCCTTTTTTGATAAAAGAGTAAATTCTTCTACTAGTGGGTCAATATTTATAAATTTTTCTTCAGTTTTAATCACATATTTAGATTTGGTGAAAAACTAAAAACTTGATTTGTAAAGTTCTTCATCTAGGATATTTGGAAGTTCCCGGTCATCAATTTCTCTATTGAAATCTTTAAAATCAATTTGTTCCTTGTAAATTGATTTTGAATTTTCTTTAAATTTGATTTTTGAATTTGAAACATTTGAAGATGATGCTGATCAAAATGAAAAATGTGAAGACAGAGAGTGATACATGATAAAGTAAAACAAATAAAATAAAGCAAGCAAGCACCAAATTAAACTTTCTTGGTATCAAAGCTTCCTAGTTTCATAAAGATTTAAATATGAATAGAGAATTACCCTGCCTAATAAAACTCATATTAATGTCTCAACATGATCTAATAGATCTGAATAACTCAGCCACCTCTAATTTTCAAACATAAGAGCAATAGAGATAGGGCGTACTTCTCCTTTCTTTTTCTTCTTCATTCATTCGTACTCAAATTTTCTAGCCCCCAACGAACTTATGTTCTACTTATGAGTGCTTAATCAGTATACTTAGATTGGTCAATCATATTCAAAGATTAATATAAGGTTTATATGAGCAACATAATTCTCAATTCATAAATCTACCTCTACTTCCCCATAGGCTTTGATACCAATTTAAACCCGGACCGCTAGTGCAAAAAAGACATTAGAAGTAAAGGTCACAAACAGACTGTAGCAATATAAATAATATTATTAAAAGAAAACTTACAATTTGGGCAAGGGCTCTAGATAGCTCTTAGCCAAGTTGGGATAGCACCATCAATACCAGAAAGCTATTGAGGATATTGGTGGATGTATGTGTGTGTATGTGTGCGTGCGCTCGCACATGTTTCCTTATATATATACAAGCATATGCAAGGTCCTTTTTGTCTTTCTTACTTAATTCCATGTTCTAAGTGTTCATACATTCCTTTTCTATCACGTCATCAAATATCTATCAAGCAAGGGCAATACGATAAATTTCATGGTAAGCTAGATGAGTACCTTGAGTGTGAGACCTTCTGATTAACTAAAGTAAATAATAAGTAATGATCACTTTATTGTGTTAAGACTTGGGACCCTTAGGTTAACCCATCATAAACATAAGCTCATTTCAGTTTTACTAACCATGCAAGATGGAGCATACAAAATTATACTGGCATTGTAGGTCAATTGATAGAGTAATGAGATTATATGCTCCAACGACATACAATATAAGTTTGTATGCCCCCCAATGACATACCGTATAAAATATGCCATCTTACACCATACCTGAATCATGAGTCACTGTCTCTAATGATGGAATTTTGTAATGTACATCTTTCCAGTGCACACAGGTATTCTAAATCCTACTTGATTTGTGCCAATGGTCATGCACAAATCATCTTAATTGATTCTAACATCTTTTGCCTATCTATTACTATCTCCTTCATAAGTTTATTGGTCTCTATTTAACCTATTTCTTATTTTACATATAACCATATAATTAGTTAAATTAACAATGTGAAAAATTGGATTTTTCCAATAAATTTGACTAGGACTAAGTTCCAACCCTTTCCTAACCCTTACATACATACACATAAGCACATATAATAGATATTCCTAATAATTCTATATTAATTATTAGGCCTAATGTAGTTATCTAATTCTTCTTCTAATTTCCCTAATATATCAAAAAAGACATTTGGACTTATTTTGCAAAAATATTTTTTTACATAAAAATGAAATAAAAAAGGTAGAAAATCACACTCACTTTGGCATGAGAGAATTCTCTTAAGCTTAACCTTGGAATCCTTCCCTAGTTTTGACTATGGCCATTGGTTGTTAGGAAAACACATTGCAAGAATCAAAAAATATAAAAGAAAATGAAAACTAAAGAAAAATAAGAACTTAAGGGAAGAATTTAGCCTTTTTAGGCTAAAAAAACTTACCTTATGTTCACAGTATTAAAGAGTGCAAGCCAAAACCCTTATTAATTGAGTAACACTCTTTGAGGGCTACTTAATTGCAAATAAGGGTTATGGAAAATGCAGAGGGGGCTACTCCTTATATAGGTTCATTGGACAGTCCAGTTGACCTGTTTGTGTATGGCCAATCAACTTGTTGGTTTAGGTGCTGAAATTCTAATTAGCTCAAAGCCCTGGTCCAACCCATTAAGTGGTTCCAATCTAATCAAAGTTTTGAGTTCTAACTTAACTCAATCTTAATTCACTATTGATCTGACTCGTTCTAGTTTAACTTAACTTTAAGGGATATTACATAATCTTTTTATGTTAAGGCACTTATTAAATGATTTATAACCCCTTTTTGTTCATATTATGGGTATTTTTCAAACAATGCAGAATAGATTAGCCAAGGCCCAAAAAGAAGTCGAGCCTAGCTAAAAAGGGGCCTAAATCACCTGACAATTGAGGCCACTCAGTGAGGGTATTAGCTTGCTAGTCACAAACTTAGAATGTAGGTTGAGGTCGAGATAAGAACCTGGCTCGCTAGGAAGGGTACCAGCTCACTGAACGAAACATAACGCCTATGCCATCTTTTAGTAGACTCACTTTAGACGGATTAAGTGATGAGATCAATCCCTATGGCCAGTAGATTGCCCAATATGAGTCCAGGTTGTTAAGATAGCAAGCTAAGCACGAGTACGGAAGGCTAGTCATCTACTGGGGGCATACACTCTCAATCGACAAGTCAGCCTCTAAAATTAACACATCAGCCCCTAATAGTCTGACAGTGATTTGCCCATCATTTATTATCAGATGCTTAGCATTTATTGCTCGATGTGACGGAGTTAATCATTTTGTTATTTGTCAAATTACACTTATAACCCTCCCCTCTTTTATAAATAGGGGAAGACCACTGCAAAATATGTAGTGAAAATTGCATGTAGACACTCTGTCAGAATAGTAAGAGAGCACTAACATCGTGAGAGAGCACTAATATTGTGTCTCTGTTAAGTTACACTGAAAAACCATCATACAAAGCTAATATAATCTACCGTGGACATAGGGGCCAAATTAGCTTTAGCCGAACCATGATAAAATCTTCTAGTGTTTGTTGTTCTTCCTCCTCTCTCTCCTCTTTCTTTTCCATTAGCTAACATCTTCAGCTTGCAGTTTGGGGCGATATCGAACTCATACCTATTGACTAGATTTTATAGTCAATATTTTGGTGCTAGAAGGAGGGCCTCACTATGTTCTCTTCATCTTTGACACACTATTTTAACTACAATGGCAAGAGGAAAAGCCACCAGAAGCACAGTAGCCACCACTGGCCAACTTGAAGGTTAGGCACAACCACAATGGGACTCTACTGCCCCTACAACAGGTGCTATAGTTGGCACGACACATCCCACCCCACACCAACCTATCACTCTTGAAGTTAACAGAGCCCAAACTTGGTACCAATGCTAGGAAGCTCTTAAAATTATTGTAAGGAAGTTGGCAGATATGGTTAGAGCATTGACCTAAGCATAAGCCCAAGATGTGCAGAGACAAGTTGGAGTCACTACGCTGGATGGGGGACCCTAGCAACTAGGGTCTCAGCATGAAGAGCTCATTAAAGTTGAACGTCAACAAACTGGTTCAATCCACTCATCCAACTCCCAACTAAGGTCAAAGATTCATCGGGTTCACAAAGATGAAAGAGATAATCAGCAGTGTGAGAGCTCGCACTAAGAAGAAAGCTCTAATAAGACTAACCATGGGTGTAGGTTAGACCACTACTTACTTGGCCATGAGCCTAACTAGAGGCACAAAACCTCAGATTGCCATTCTTGCGATCAACAAGATGATAGGAGCTGGCAGACCACTAATCATCGATTCGAAACTTAGGACCCAATACTTGAAGAACTACTTCAGAGGGTGAAGTAGCCAGAAAAAAGACCTGTGGCCCAAAGTAGTCAAGACTCTTACAAGAAAATGACACCATTCATTAAAGAAATCGAAATAGAACCCCTTCCTCATAGGTTCAAAATCCCAAATATCTCGCTGTATAATGGGGATAGCAACCCATACAACCACTTGGACACATTCAATGTCCAAATGGACCTCTAGACCTGCAGCTCGTTGGTGAAGTGCTGAGTCTTCCCTGCCACTCTTAGAGAGATACCATGAATGTGGTTTAGAAGTCTCCCAGCTCGCAGCATTCGTAATTGGGAGGAATGCCAAGCGAGATTCCTCAGCCAGTACAAGGCATTGAAGAAATAACTCACCCTATTTTGCCACCTAGTAACAGTCTTTCAGCAGAAAGATGAATCGTTTAAAGACTATATTACCCCAATTCCAACATGAGGTTAGTAATGTGGAAAACCCATTAGACAAGATCATTCTCACAATTATCTTAATCAGACTTCGCAAGGATGGGAAGCTGTGTAAGGACATATGTAAGTCTCCAATGAAGAGTTTGGGTGAGTTCTACAAACATGCCATCAAAGAGATTTGGTGGGAGGAAACCTTTGGCCCAAAGAAACCCAACCGTAAGGAGGAGGCGAGTGGCTCCAACTGGAGTAGGAAGAGAGCTAGTACCAAGGACAGTGGAAAGAGCCAAAGGGACAGCTCTGGAGGTCAGGTCGTAAAAAAGGCCAGAAATGGGCGGCCACAGCACCAAGGTCACTATGAAAGTTACACTGTCTTATCAGACACTCCTGATAGGATCTTCATGATCGAGAGGGATAACAAAGATTTTGGGAGACTCAGACCCCTAAAAGCTCCCCTTGAACAAAGAGATCAAAATAAGTTTTATGCCTACCACAATGAAGTCGGGCACAATACCTCAGACTGTTGGGCACTAAAAGATGCCATTGAGGGCCTCATCAAGAGAGGTCGCTTGAAGGATTACATGGTGAGACCTTCAGGACAATGATCCCTGTGTCCTCATCAACCGACGCAGCATCAACACCAGCAGACCCTAAAGCACAAGGAAATGCCTTTAGTGAGGATCATATTTACTATTCATGATGGACCTCACATCACTAGCACCTCAAATAGGTCACATGATCGCTATGTGCGAGCAGCGGGCCGCATCCTTCTTGTGAGTCACATGGAATGTGAAAGACTCACAAAGAAAGCTAAAATAGCCTTGGATAGCATCACATTTATGGAAGAAGATGCACGAGGGGTTCATACTCCTCACAATGATGCAATAGTCATTCGCGCCAAAATTGGTAACGCTGATGTAAGAAGGATAATGGTCAATACTGGCAACTCCGTCAATGTAATATACAAAGGATGTTTTGACCAGATGGGTATGAGCACGAGCTAATTAAATCCTTCCCCCAAGCCCCTCTATGACTTCATAGGAGATAGAATAATGTCGATGGAACAAATTAGACCCCCGCTCACACTAAAAGACCTAGATCATCAGGCAACTGTCATGATAGATTTCTTGATTATAGACTGTCCCTTGGCTTACAATGTGATGCTAAAGTGACTTGCTATGAATGACTTTGATATGGTCACATCTACTAAGATACTCATCATTAAATTCTAGACCTCAAATGGAGTCAGATGTATGTGGGGAGAGTAGCAAATAGCTTGGCATTGCTACAAGGACACAGTCAAGCTTGAGGCACAAGGAAAAAAGGTACATGTGGTATTTGGAGGAGAACCCCAAGCTATGAGCACCAAAGGGGTCAGCTACGATCTGGACCCCCGTGAGATGGATACTAAATGAGCTATTGGTCCTGTTAAAGAGCTCAAAGAGGTGAAGGTTAATGAAGTGGATGCAGAATGGTGCCTTAAGTTAGGGAAAAGCTTGCCACCTGACGTGAAAGCGTAGCGAGCCGAGCTTTTCAAGTCTAATCTAGATGTTTTTTCTTGGAACCATGAAGATATGGTAGTCATTAACCCAGGGGTTAACCCAGGGTTATATTGCATAAGCTCAATATCAACCCTCGGCACAAGCCAATTTGTCAGAAGAGAAGACTTATGACTGCTGAGCGCTATGTCGTGCTAAAGGAAGTGATGGATAAGCTATTAGTGAATAAGTTTATCCGAAGCCAATTACCCTACTTGGGTGGCCAAACCTATCCTCATAAAAAAGAAAAATGGAAAGTGGAGGATGTGCATTGACTTCACTGACATAAACAAAGCATGTCCGAAAGACAACTTCCCTTTATTGAGGGTCAACCAGCTCGTAGATGCAATAGTGGGACATGAACTCCTTAACTTCATGGACACCTACTTAGGATATAATTAGATCCCAATGGCCATGCAGGATGAAAAGCACACCTCATTTATCATGGATCGTGGGCTATATTACTATAAGATAATGCTCTTTGGGCTTAAAAATACTGGGATGACTTACCAGCGATTGGTGAACATGATGTTTTGAGTCAAATTGGCCAAACGATGGAGATGTACATGGATGACATGTTGGTGAAGTCTAGATAGGTTGCCAACCATGTTCATGATATGGATAAAATGTTTCAGATCTTGAGGAGGTACCAGATGAAATTGAACCTGCATAAGTGCACATTTGGAGTTGCTTTGGGAAAGTTTCTCAACTTTATGGTGAACAACAAGGAGATCGAAGCAAATCCAGAAAAGATTAAAGCTCTCCTCAACATGTGATCCCCCATTGGAGCCAAAGACATGCAAAGCTTGAACAACCAAGTTGCAGCACTCAGTAGATTCTTCTCAAAGGCAACAGATAAATGCATCCCCTTCTTCGATATTTTGAACAAGATGAAGAAGTTTGAAAGGATGCAAGAATGCAAGGTCACCTTCCAAGAACTTAAATGGTATCTTGGATGAGCTCCACTCCTGTCTAAGCCAAAGGAGGGCAAGAAGCTAGTCGTACATGCCCTTAACGTAGCTCTGATGTGAGAAGAGGGAGGAGCTTAGTTCCCTATCTATTATATGAGTAAGAGACTACTGGACACCGAGACGAGGTACTCGTCTATGGAGAAGCTCGCCTACTACCTGATCATTGCATCAAGGAAGCTGTGACCCTACTTCCAAGCCCATAGCATAAGGGTTTTCACACGATTCCTGCTTGGGCAAGTCTTGCAAAAGATAAATGCTTGAGGTCAGTTACTCAAATTGGCAATTGATCTTGCCCAATTCGATATTGAATACAAGCCTAGATCGGTGATTAAAGGGCAGGCTTTGGCCGACTTCATTGTAGAATTCATGAGGCCCATGCAAAGAGGAGGTAGAAACTTCAGAAGCTTCGTGGTGGGAACTATATATAGACAGGTCATCGAGCAATCAAAAAGCTGAAGCAAGGGTTCTCCTCATTAGCCCAGAGGGACATAAGATACTTTGCGCTTTGAGGTTTGGTTTTTAGGCTACTAACAATGAGGCCGAGTATGAAGCACTGCTAGCTGGGTTGTGATTGGCCAAGGAGGTGTGAGCTGAAAAGCTGAGGATCTTTAGTGACTTATAGCTCGTTGTCTATCATGTAAAGGATGAATACCAAACTTGAGGGTCAAAGATGGCCAATTATTTCTTAAAAGTCCAAGAATCACTAACTTCCTTCCAACATTATGAAGTCAACCAAATACCATGAGCTCAAAACATACACACTGATGCCTTAGCTCACCGACTACAACTGAAGATGTTGACTTCTTGGGGGCACTTCCAATTGAAGTCCTTTCATCCCCAAGTATCGAGTAGAAGGATGTTGTAATGACAATTGCTAAAGCAACGAGCTCTTGGATGAACCTAATCCTGGATTATCTACAAGATCGCAAACTACCAAAAGACAAGCTTGAGGCACGATGATTGCGAGCTCAAGCAGCTAGATATTGCATCTATGATGATGTGTGATAAGAAAATATTTCACTCATTTATTTGTCCTCTCACTTAGCATTTTAAGGTCTAAAATGACTTATTTCTAGTTGTGTTAGCATGTATTT
>JANHAO010010986.1:0-17301 GCA_026873985.1 Saraca asoca | reverse complement strand
TTTCATATCTAATCCACAGAATGTTTAGTTGTGGCTGCCATAGCACTCAATCAAATTGGTCTAGGGCACCCATCTACACTAACATTACAATGGTGTGTTAATCAATTTTTCAAGAAAACAAGTAGCAATAGAGGGAACAATCACTCTAGGAATGATGATTAGCATGCCTCTACAAATTCAGAGTGTAGATATGGATTTTCTAGTCGTAGTAGCTCATAACAATGCTTATAATGTCATTCTTGGCAAAACATCTTTAAATAGGCTAGGGGTTATGGTGTTTACACCATACTTATTGATGAAGTTTTCAACTCTCGTAGGAATGGGTTAGGTTAGAGCAAAACAAAAGATAATCCTAAAATATTATATGATACGCTTAGAAGCAAAATAAGAAGACATAAATCACCCAATGGAAATAGAATATCAAACGATAGAGACAATTGTATTAAACATTCGAAATCCTAATCACAATCAATTGGAGTCGATGATAGAACTAATTGAGGTAAAACTTTTTTGTGACAATGATGATTATACAATCAAAATATAGGCAAATTTGTCACAAAATTACAAAGAAAAACTTGTCAACTTGCTCAAAAAGCATGCAGAGGTGTTCACCTTGAAGCCATCAACATGCTAAGGATAGATCCGGTAGTTGTATGTCACAAATTGGCTTTAGATCCAAATGTAAAGCAATACAATAAAAGAAAAAAAAAACTTAAATACTAAAAGGCAAAGGGTGATTAAGGACGAAGTATAGAAGCTATTGGATGTTGGCTTCATTCAAGAAGTATCTTATACAACATGGCTAGCCAATGTGGTCTTGGTTAAAAATTAGAATGGGGAAAAGCGCATGTGCATCAATTTTATATATTTAAACAAAGTTTTCCCTAAGGATTCATACTTTTTGCCCAACGTGAACCAATTGGTGGACAGTGCACTAAGCTTCAAGATGATAGGTTTGTAGAATGCATTTTCAAAGGTAATATCATTTGAACTCAAAAATGCTAGTGCAACCTATTAGCACATGATGAACAAAGCATTTGTAAGGCAGATTGATCAAAAGCTAAAGGTCTATATGGATAATATGCTAGTAAAATTGGTGGATATGCAAGAACATTGGGACGATCATGAGGAAACATTTGAGATTTTAAAAAAGAACCATATGAGAATGATCTGGTGAAATGTGCTTTTAGGATGCGTGCTGGGAATTTTCTAGATTTCATGCTAACTAAAAGAACAATGAAGGCAAATTTGGGGAAAATGCCAGGCCATCATTAACATGAGAAGCCCAACAAACATTTAAGAGGTATAGGCGTTGAATAGATGCTTAGCATATCTAACTCACTTCATGTCAAAGTCAGGGGATAAATACTTTCCTTTTTATAAATTGTTTAAAAATGTCAATTTTGTGTAAAATGATAAATATGAAAGAGCTTTTGATAAGCTTAAGAGATCACAAGTCCACCAATCATGTTGAAGCCTAAAATGGGTAAACCATTATAATTATACCTAACTATATTAGATGAAGGGGTTAGTGCAATACTAATAAACAAAGAATGTTAACGTCGAATTTTGGTTATGCTCCAAACTCCAGCCAACGGGGGGATTCTTTTGGAATCTCAAGCCTATATCCGGTTCAGATGTAATAGAACGGTGAAATAAACAGAGATGAAGGGAAGAGTGGAGAAGCAGACACAAGGTTTAACGTGGTTCGACCAAATCCAGATATCACTAGACCTTACATCTACGGTAATGTGCTATTGCAATGGTGTATTTACAATGTTACAATGTTGCTCTTTGTTTTAGTAGATCTTCTACACAGAAAAGTTGGCTCTCTCTCTTTTCTTCTAACAATGCAATCCTATTTATAGGGGAAGGAGGAGTTATATGAATTAATTACAAGTTACAGTTGTGTTATATCAAGATATAAATGAGAAAGATAGTAAACAGGCTACAACCTGGCTATTGTAGAACGTAAGTTACGGGGTAGGCCCCCTCGGTTGACTGTAGACTTGTATCTGTCTGCACTTGTCACTCGACGCTGCTTTATCGAGCGAGGTGCTGGGCTCCCTGAACGGGGATTCCTAGCTCGAGGTCGTCATGGGAACCGTTGTAGTGAGCTTGATGCTACTACAGTGAGGTAACGGGCTCGAGTAGGGTAATTAGCTGCTCGATGAGTTGGTCTTGTGATTTCCTTGCTGCGTCGCTGTCTAGCGACGAGCAAGGTGAGGCTTGCTTCGCGAGACGGTGCTGGAACAACTTTATTATGCCACTTTCTGATGGAGGGTGAAGTGAAGCTCGTTGGACATCTTCGATGAGGCAGAGGGCTGGGCCTTTGCCGTGCTTAGGGGCTCGTTCACTCGAGACCATTTTTGCATATAATAGGACTGAACCGATTTTCACATATAATAGAAAATAACTAGCATAGGCCTATGTAAGGTTGTAAAGGAACCAAGCTATTCATGAGGAGCATAAGTTCACCTAACAAAAAGCTTGATTCGTATTCGAGTTAAAAAAGCTCAAGCTTAAATAAGCTAAGCTTGTATATTTAATAAATCGAGTGCAAACACCAAAATACATAGCTTGTAATGTTTGCGAGCTTAAATGAGCTTTATTTCTTTATTAAACATTTAAGGAAAAGTTAGATTTTTTTTCTCTTATTTTCTTCTTGTTTCAACATGTGTAGTCATCTATTAGTCCTCTTTAGCATTTGCTTGGAATTTGGAATTTGAAAGCCATCTTATTGTCTTTTGAATTGTTATCTATGTTTATATAATGAATTAAAGTACTTCATATATCATGATTTGACTATTTTATATGGATATTTATGGTATTAGGATAAAGATTTGTATATATAGTACCATTTATTTATATTAGAAAGCTTTATGTCACATTTTTTTATAATCATTTATTGAAAATAACTATGAAATATATAAGAGTTAATATGAGCACATTTATGAGCGATTAGACTTGTTTAATAGTTAAGCTGAAATTTTGTGAGCTCGATAAGCTCAAGCTCAAACTCAAGCTCATTTATTATTGTTGAGCTCTAGCTCAAATAAGTAAATGTTTAGTTTAGCTCAATTCATTTATAGACCTAAGCCTGTATACTTTATCAGCAAAACCTTACACGGAGCAGAACTTCAATATCAAAAAATTAAGAAGTTGACATTTGCATTATTATTCGCCTCAAAGATATTAAGACCATACTTTTAAGCCTATCATATAGTAGTTCAAATAGACAAACCAATCAAGCAAATCTTATAGCAACCAAACCTAGTTGGTTGATTAATCACCTGATCAGTAAAACTTTTGGAGTATAAGAGGATGTTTGAACCCATAAAGGCAACAAAGGCACAATCCTTAGTAGATTTTGTAATTGGAATGACTTAGGTTGAAAAGTTGGATGAGCAAATGAGTGAAGGCTATATGTATATGGGTCTATGAATAAGAAAGGTAATAGAGTAGGAGTCATCCTAGAGGACCCAAATGGGGTCTCATCAAAGTATTTATTAAAGTTTAATTTTTGCGCCACAAATAACCAAGCAGAGTATGAAGCTTTGATTGTTAGACTCAAATTAGCTCAAGAGGTAGGCGCTCAGAATATTTTGGTAATGAATGACTCATAACTAGTCACAAGTTAGGTTAACGGAGATTACAAAACTATGGAACTCGTGATATTGAAGTATGCAGAGAAAGCTATGACACTAGGGAATGAGTTTGATTTTGAGATAAGGCAAATCCTAAGAAATGAAAATGATCAAGAAGACACATTGACAAGGCTGGCCAGTACAAAAGAAGTAATTAACAACAAAACAATAATTCTGAAAACAGTGCAAGCATTAAGTATCAAAGGAGAAGAAATTATGAATGTGAAAAAAAGCAAAATTGGATAGAGTCGATATTTGAGTTTTTATGGGATGGAAAAAGGCTGAAGGATAAAGTTCATATAGGTTGGAGTAACAAATGGTGTTTTTCTTTATTGAAAATGACCATTTGTATAAAAAAAGGTTTCACACTTTATCCTTGAGCTACTTACAACCAAGAGACGCAGAGTATATATTAAGAGAGCTTCATGAAAGGATATGTGGAAGTTATATGAGGGAGCAATGTTAGCAATAAAGGCTACCCAATCAAGTTACTACCAACTCACAATGAAGAAGAAAGCTCTGTAGTTTGTGAGAAAGTATGGGAAGTGTCAAAAATTCAGTCATGTGATGCAACAGCCTGGAGACAAGCAACAATTGGTCACCTCCCTTTAGTCATTCATCTAACAGGGTTTGGACTTTATGGGGCCTTTCCCAAAAGCAACAAGGCATTAAAAATATTTGATAGTGCCAATAAATTACTTCACAAAGTAAGTGGAAGCCGAGCCTCTAGCTATAATAACAGGGCATGCCACAAAAAGGTTTCTCTAGAAACTTATATGCAAGTGAAAAGGGTCACAAGCACCTATCAAACATAAAACATCCTTTCTTACAACTAATTAGTGATATGTATGTAGACTTGGGCCTCAGAAGCAATCATTTCAGATAACAAAATGCAATTCACTAGCAAAACCTTTACAATTTTTTGTGGAAGGTATATCCTAAAATCACTTTATAGTTATTCTCAATACAACCTAATTGAATTTGCTAAATCTCATCAATTTGATTTTTGAAGTTAGGATATAACAAAAGCTTGCTTCATTTAAATATCCTCAAATGAACAGTTAAGTGGAAGTAGCTAACAGAATCATATTGAATAGACTAAAAAAGTGGTCACTGGTCAGAAGCAACAAAAGGTCAATAGGACAAGGAACTGTTGAGCAGCCTCTGGTCATACAAGATGATCCCCCAATTAACAACAAAAGAATCCCTTTAAATTGACCTATAGAGTAGAAGCAATGATCCCAATGGAGCTCAGACAAGGGAACAAATGAAGAAGTTAGTATGATGAGGAAACAAATCAATTCATAATGGAGGATGAATTGGAATTAATTAAAGAAGATAGAGAACTGGCATGGATCCGATCAAAAAAGTACAAGAATTAGTTGTCCTGCTTCTTCAATAAAAGGTGAGACTGAGGAGTCTCGAGCTAAAAACACTAATGTTGAGAAAGACTAAGGAAGCCCAATAACCCAACAATAAAGGAAAGATGGCAACTACATGGGAATGATCCTTTAGGGTCAAGGTAAACTTAGGAAATGGAGCATACCAACTTGAGACTATATAAAAAGATATTATCCTTCGGACTTAGAATATTTGCTATTTGAAAGAATATTTTATTCATATATAAGAATAGAAGTTAAATTAAAGTAATTTTTTTTCTTTCCCCATCAAGTTTCAAAATAAAGTATTAAGTCTAAGCAAACCCCCGGGTACAAAAAAACCCAAACAAAAACCTTGAAGATTCCTTGGTGCAAAAAATGTCTAAGAAATGCTTAAACTTAAAGCAGATTCATTTAAAAAATGTTTAGGTGTGATGGAAAAAGTAAGGTGAACTGCTTGTTAGAGGCCTATGGTAAGCATAAAAGCGCATAAAAATGTAATGACGAACAAGTAAGCAAAACATTAACTAGTCAATAAATAGTCTAAACATGCAAAAGATCAATAAGCCTAAAAGTGCTATCATTCAAAATATTACATAATTAATGCTTGACATCTCTAATAGCTTTTAAAACTTTTATATTCAAGTATGAGGCGATCTTCAAAATATTGATGTCAACATTGGGATAAAAGAATTAGAAAAGCTCTTTAACAGCATTAAAGCCTAAAACATACATAAGGTATGAGATATCCTTGATGTCATCAATTTTCTTATTAGCATCTTCCAGATTTACTTTGAGAGCTTCTGTCTCCATTTACACATATCAAAGCTTCTCATCACAATCAACCAATTCTTTGCGCACAGATATCACCTTGGCTTTCTTCTTATCCAAATCTTTTCCCATTTTTTCTCTTCAGACTTGAACACGGTAACCAAGCTCTCTACATTATTTTTTTTTTTTGCTTATAAGCATCTTCCAACTCAAGCAAAAGTTCATTAAATTACTTGATTATATCTTGATGCTCCTTTTTACCTTTTTCAAGCTCAATAGGCATTTCATTTAATTTTTCCTGAAGCTCAACCATAACATCAATCTCTACAGCTTTTGTAACATTTTTCTCTAATAAGTTGATGGCCAAGATTAGAGATAAAATGCATAACAAACTATGCAAGAGACAGGCCATAAAGAGACAAGCAAATTTGGTGGCACCAATTTACTTGATTAGCTCTTTATAGAGATCAAAAACTTGCTCGAACATCATCTACGATCGCATATAATTTAATGTGTCCAAACCATGATACTAAAGGCTATCAGGGGTATCAATGTCATACCAAACCCAGTGAAGGGCTCGACTATAAAAGACTCATCCGAAAGAGCCTTCCCCATTCGATAATGCCGATTAGTTTCTTCAGGGTGAACGGTGACCTCTTGGGCAAGAGTTTCCAGCTCACAACCTCAGGGTCTAGAGTAATAATGGACGACCCACCTTGATTATCATTATTCTTATGCTTCTTCCGAAGTTGATCCCCAATGAGTTCAGAGAAAGATTAGATGGGAGAAGGGGGCTGGAAGATAAGTAGGCCCAAAGTCTATAACAGACAATTAGGTAGCTAGAGAAAAATTAGCTTCTCTAGCTAGCAAAACAAGATGCATCTTCTAATAGCGAGCATGAATTTGATGTCAGGGTCAATATCCATGAACTCAAACTTTACAAGGCTAAGCCAACAACCTGCAAAGAGAAGACAGATAAATTAAGCACAAGAATTTAATAAAATAAAGAAAATGTAGAGTTCAAAATGCAAGAATGATTATCCAAGCATCATGAGGTCCATTGGCAAGTAGACGACATATAAGTTCTTGATCATCAATGGAGTAAGAATCAAGATGCTTCGCCTTCGG
The DNA here is from genome assembly GCA_026873985.1 of Saraca asoca. Lineage (NCBI taxonomy): Eukaryota > Viridiplantae > Streptophyta > Magnoliopsida > Fabales > Fabaceae > Saraca > Saraca asoca. The sequence continues at coordinate 10,376 of JANHAO010010986.1, read as the reverse complement.
TTGTTTAAATGTCGTAACCCATTTAACGGGGTAAATAAAATCCCCTTTGTCAATCAACCAAAAAAGGCAAAAGTCCTCGTGAATGAAAATTTTAAAGAAGGAATCTTTCCATCCCTTCATGCTAGATGGAATTTCAATAAGAAGGGAACATCCAGGTCTTTGAGTGAAGTGAGTGCAACCTCTTGGCTTTGTTAAGAATATGTACCAAAAAAACAAAGGTATGTGTTGTAGCTTTTCAACCAAGCTTGTCACAAAAGGTCTTGAAGCAAGCTAAGATGAACTAAATGTTTCAAGTTAACTATGTCAAACACATGTTAGTGGTCCTTAGAATGTTGTGTTGAAAGGGTTAATCCTAATTCGATTAATGACATTTCCATAAAAAATCATAAACCATTCTATATAAAAGTTGCAAGGGCATTTACTATCTTCGACTAGTTTAAAGGTGATCCCCTTTTGATTATGAATGCAATCTCCCTTATAGTAGGAGTCCCTAGGTTTAGTAAGAACAAAAGCTTTCCACCATTGAAAGCCACTGTTAGAGTCCTTACATCCAAATAAGTCTAAAAGACATTTTTAAAGGGAAAGTTCACAAGTTTCGCTCTACCCATTTTGTTCGATCCTCGAGAATGATTGGCCATAACTATTTGCAAAGATCAGAACAAAGAACAGTATTGGAAACTACTTTGTCACCTAAAGAAAAGGTAGAAAAAGAAATGCTAAGATTAGGCGGCAGGATCTAAACACCAGTATGAAAATGAAATATGAAATATCAAAAGTGGAAGACTAAAAGGAAGAACAAAAGTGTACCTCCCAAAAAAAAAAAGGAAAGTCAAAATACGTAAAGTTGAAGAAGAATTTTAAGAAATCATGGAAAACGCAATCAACGAATCACAAATACAACAATGGTAAAAAGATAATAGAATCTAAAATAATGTACATCAAGAGGACATGAACCAAGATAAGCATACCCTGACAAACTGAAATAGGCCAAAGAATGAAACAACCAATGAAGTAATAAGGAAAACAAAATAAGAGTTGTGAAGTAAGTTTCAAGCCTTTTTTGATATTAAAAAGCATGAGAAACACGAAGATAAAAAAGAAAAAGGAGGAAAACAATACTTATGTAAGCAAAGGGAGCACGAAAGCAAATACAAGCTTAAATGATAAAAACACCCATAAGGAAAAAACAAGCTTGAAACAAAGAAATGCCTATAAGGCAAGGACAAACTCGAAGCACAAAAGCACCTAGAAGAAGAAAACAAGAAGTCAGAGGAGAAAAGTAAGGATTCAAATAAAAAACGTCCTATATATAATGATTTCAATGGACCAAAATGCCTACATCCAACAACAAAGAGACGGATCCAAGTATTTCAAATCTAATAATAAAAATGAAGCCTTATCAATGGCCCTCATTTAGGCATAATCATGGAAGGCAACCTTGAGAAGATGCGAAGAAACAAAACAATCATTACACAACATTTATTAGGGCATCTTGAGAAGCAAGGGAGAAGCAAAGGGTTGGCTGATGGAGGATAGAAGGGGCAAGTGATGATAACATGTCAAAAAGACTAAGTTGATCAAGCGATGACAACTCATCAAGAAGGCTAAATCGATCAGCTACTTTCATTCGAAATAGCCTGAACTTGAATGAGAAGATAAATGACTAAAATAACGTACTTAGAAAATTGACCATAAATACCTCTCTAAAGAGTGACTAACCATCTACATGATATTCCTTTAGGACCTGATCACACCATTCACATCCCATAGTGCGAATCTTGTCACTGGAGCCCAGAACCAAGTCAAACAAGAATCTACCTCACACTATAAATAAAGGGAATTCCAATCTTTTATGGACAAGCAAGAAAAACACATATTTATATTCTGAGAAATAACTCCAGAGCTTATTTGTGCAAAGCTTTAATGACTAGTAATAGATCTTTTTCTTCTATTGATTAGAACTCTAAGCCCATCTAGATAAGGAAGAAACACATTGTTCTAATAAAAACAAAAAATAGCTTTTATGTTCAAATTTTGGTTCATTAGACAAACATTCTTGGTAAAGTACTTATAAAGATGATATAATTCAATTAATATTAGTTACACTTTTTTTATTAACAACTATTTACATATATGTACATACGTTACGATGTGAATTAACCCGACTCTACTTATTTTAAAAATGCACAATGATCATATATTGCCTTAGAAATTTGCAAAAAGAATGGAGGTAACCTCCCGTCATAACATCATATTGCAACACTCAAAACTAGTCACAAGCACAAAATAATAAGGAAAAAATGTTTGATATTAATATTTGATGTAAGCTTATCCGATACACCAAATACATGAAAAAAAATACAATACAAGCCCCTTTAATATGGGGGGAAATCAAAAACTGGAATATACTGCTACATGACTGATAACAAGCCATTTAACAATCAAACCGAGGACTCATCCCCATTTGGCTCTTCCTGTAATTTAATAGCTATGCGCTAAATTTTTTTTTTTTTTTACTTCAAGTAATAATTGAAGCAAACAGACATCTCAAGAACCACAATTTAAGAGGACCCTGAATCTATCACTCTTCAGGTCAACCAATTTCTACAGCAACAATATGTAAATAGGAAATCCAATACGTTGGCTAGCTCTGTGACAAGGAAAGCTGCCATCAACATCACCATCAAACTAAAGAACATTCAGATGATCATTTTGGAGAGCTCGTCATAAGTCCATTCCAAGTTTTCAACTATTTAACTATGCCTCCAGAGCAATCTTCTGGTGGTTATGGCTGGAGGTGCTAAGCCTGGAATATCGCGAATGTCCTTATTGTTTGGGTGCACTAGCTGCATATTTTAAAATATGCCAGTGTAGTAAGATATAATCCGAGTATTGACATGAAATTAAATTAGACTAACCCTTGAATCATACAAGAGTTTTGAAATTAAATTTGACTCAAAACACCAAATAAATAGAAGAAACCAGGAAAAACCGGTTTGAACTTTGAATCATCTGAGAAGCTAATTCTTACCTTGACAACGATGATAGCTATTACTCCAGCCACAATAAGGAAAAGCAATGCCATAATACACTTATCAGTAGCAACCTATTGCAATTGCAAAATTTCAAATAAGTTAGCCAATGAATGATTCATAAATCATATACCAAATATAATGCCATAAAACCAAGTGGATATGGTAGAAATTGACCTGTCTACTGATTTCCTTGACCAACTGAGAGGCTTTCTTTATAGAGAAATGGATAGAGTCCAGCTCATTGACGATTCTGCTCATTTGTTCTGTCTAAACATAGAAGAAATTACAGTCCTTAATTCTGATGTCAAATTCAAGACTTCTGTCTTCCTTTTTTTCTTTCTCGTAGGATTTGGGGGCAGAACAGAAGAAACATGCATAACTTTGTGAGTTACATACCTGAGCTTTAAGGGCTGCTGCAGTTTCCGTTCCAACATTTATTGTTTCTTGAACAACCTATTGATCATCAACTTTCTGTCAGCATATTTCTTCCAGAGGTGGACAGCAGATCATTTGGAATATCCAAAACATAAAATCAAACATCATGCAGGATTTTCATTACTCTATAACTTCTATTCTCCATAGTTCTTATATTAAGTGGATAGGGGAGTTAAACAGTGGCCTTAGGGTGAACACAAATGGATTTCATAGTTTTTTTTTTCTTTCACATTATAACCAAAGGAGGTTCACGTGATAACTGGATGTAAAAGGAAACAAGAGTTTGGGAGCATCCTCTGCTTAATTAACTACCTACTTACTAATGAGGTAGGAAAATGTTCCGAAAAGATGGTTAGGCTGTCATATGATAACTTAAGGATGGCAAATAAAACCAAATTAAAAAGTGTGGACCAAAATGCTTTATTAGTTGGAAGCAAAATGATAACTAGGATAAAAATAATGAAGCGAAACAGCAGGACAGAAAAGGAATGCAAGAAATAAGATAACAAAGGATCAGAGCCCCCAGATTTTGTTGTCACGGTCAAAATTTTCTAGGATCATAAATTCTCATAACTATCTACTAGCTTTCATGTATTGAAAGGAAACCAACCTTCTTTCCCCTCTCGATTGCTTGGTCTGTCTCATTCATCATTCGGTTGCCACCATCCATTAGCTGTTGATTTGTCATTGCTGTAAAAAAAGAAGGCTCTTCCATCAATCATGTTCCACATTAACTAAATAGTAATCAACAACATAGACCATGAGGCTATGTGCTGAGTTGAGTTCATGTCACAGGCAGAAAAAAGATTCTGATATGCCAATTTAGAATATTATAGTTCGCGTAATTTGTCTTCCCACTCTCACTCTAAGATTAATGAACTCTTTCTGCATTCTCCACTCTCACTTTTGACTTTCCACATCTTTCAATCTTTGCTTCTATTCAACCATGATTGCATCATCATTTACTAGAATTAGGTGATGTCAGAATTACAATGAGCCATAAAATCAAGCATAACAAGAGGTAGAGGCCTCTTTTATAGAACAACTAACAGGCAATTATGTATTGCTTTACAAGAGTTTGCTGAGCCTGTATTATCACATACACCACCACGTGAGACAGATTAAATTATGGACTTACATTTATATGACTGCTGAAAACAATATGTGGCCATCAGTTGCAATAAATCCAAGATAGGAGGACATCAGGGTAAAATAGCGTGCCAGGAAAATCCATATACTTACAGGAAGCTAGCAAGACATTTTCTTCAGCAAAACCTTCATTGGGCCCCTCAAAGAGATCAATTCGCTTATTCTCGATGTTCGTAGCATATCTGCATTGCAACCAACAACACGCACTAATTGAGCCATGCTATCAATGTATCCATCCTATTCATGTAAGAACAGAAATTACTTTGAATGACATGACAAGGAAGCTGAAGGTCTAATATGACCCAGGAAAATCCCACCTAATCAACTTAGATCAAGTACTAGTATCAAATATTAACTTACTGCTTTTTAAGAGCAACATATGAATTCAACTCTTTGATCTGCAACAAAAATTGCCAAAAAACTTGTAAGGTTGACGAACGTTAAGCATAATCTATGGGAAAAACCATAGGAAGTCAAGAACAGTCAGAAAAGGATATGAACTAGGTGTCACAAGTTAACAACTCACCATTGACTGCTTTTTCTCATTCAGCATTTTGTTGGTTTCTCTATCATTGATATTCTCCGAAGCCTTGACTTCTTTATCAAACTCTTTTATAAGCCTGTGAAAAATAGTGCCAACAATATATATACCATATACTCAGAAGAGAAGGCAAAACATGAATTCGTAAGGTTTATAATGGCAATTCATGGCTCCACGATCAATGGATTCGGTGAAAGGCTAAGGCTTTGACCATATGAAAAATTGTTTTTTTTTATGATAATATATTTTTAATACAGATCTAGGAATAATCATAAACATAGACTACTCCAAATCATTGGTGGTTCTTATTTAGACTCTCTAAATTGCTAAAAGTTTTTCATTAATCCTGTATACTGAAAATTTTTTGTATCAAGTCAATCATATCTAAGCTTCTCCGATCTTACGACAAAGATATAATAAAAGCAAAATAAGAAATCAGAAAGAATATGCCAAATTTCAAATTACCGCTTACACTCTCGCAATTTCTCTGTAAGCTCTTCCAACTGCCTGCTCTGCCTATTCGAATCCTTAATCTTCTCCAACTTCTGAAACCCATTTCTGCATAAATGACATTAAAACTATTTATCATCAAAACAGTAAGTGTAATGCACATTCATCAGGAAAGGGGTTGGTTTAGCAAGCATGAATGTTCTTCACAGCAGCGTGACGAGAGATTTCAGCTAAGATGCAGCTTGGGAAGAAAATAAGCTTAGAATTCTTACGATAAAGCACGGAAAATGTCAGTGATCTGTCCATCGATCTCCGCTAAATCTTCGCTAATTGCTGATAATGGATCCATCTTGTCAATTCAACCTCAATAAAGACAACTATCTAAATCCAAAACACACTCTACTTCAAACTTCAGATCCCAAACTCCGAACATCACAAAAACCACACCACATTGGATAAAACTCTTCACTTTACACCCGATAGTATTTACAGAATGAAATCTGGGGAAAATCAAATCAGCCAACAGGGTACCACAATTTCTCTTACTGAATCCGGAATCAATGAATCCAAGCAACCTTGTACAATCTGAAAAGGGTCGAAATTTAGATCGACGTTTATGAAAGTCGTTCTTCCAGCAACTTCAATTGGATAGAAACAACGTTGGATACAGCTAGCGACCGAGAAGACAAAAAACGAAGGCTTGGATTGTCACGTGTCTCCTCGATCTCAATAACAAATTGGTAATGTAGAAACAAAATTGGCTGTCCTTCGTGATTTACAGAAACTTTGTGATTTTTATAAATTTTTAATTTTTTTTAAATAATTTTTTGAGTGGTCTTATACAGGGCAGAAGTGAGTGGGAGAGGGCGCACTCTGCAGGGCATTCGGCCGTTTAAACCGCTATCAAGGGACACTGTGTATGAGTGGTGGGCCACTGGGACCCACCCAAAAGGCATTTGATTTGTTCCAATTTTTCTTTGGTTTGATGCTTCATGTCATGTGCAGCATGTCTGTCTCATTTTGATGAAAAATGTTTTGGGAACAATTGGGTCTGTTTAATTTCTTTGCAGAGTTGAGTACTGAGATTGTTGGGCCTAATATGAAATGGCCCATTAAAGTTGAAATTTTCTTTCATATAATTAGTATTACATGAAGTCTCGATACATCTGGATCTATGGGATATGCTGGAACCTCATATTATTGATATATTGATTATTGAAGCAAATTATGGCTAGGAATAGAAAAGGCAATTGTTGTGGGGATTGGCCTGCCTCCTACAGCTTTTCTTTATGTTCGAGCGTAAAGCATGCTGACTTACCAAATAAGAGCAAAGACTGGTCCTTGCTAATTTAGTTTGGTTTGACTCAAGCATTATATCAATTCCCCACAAATATAAATTTTTTTAATTTAGATTCTATTTAATTTTTATTTTTAATTTAATTTTTTATAGTTTTAATTTTTTTGATCAAATCATTTTGTTTATCTAATGATTTGAAAGTTTAAAGTCTAATATGATGTCTTCTAATACTTATGTAAACATTAAATATAATTTGCATAACGAGATTATGTGTTTACGTAGATTAAGAGAATATTAAATGATAAAAAAATGAAATCAAAATAATAATCTTATATCTATATTTTTAAATTAAATTCATGTGATAGGTTTAAATATAAATGATGTTATATAACTATTACAAGGTACTACATTAGATTTTGGCTTTCTATGACATCAATTTTGTTTGTAAAGTTAGAGGCAAATGAATGAAGGGATTTGATTAAATTAAATTAAATCTGTCAATGATCAAATTGAAAATAAAGATTAAATAATGAACAAATTAAAAAAACTTACATTTACGAATGACTAAAATAGTATTTTAGTCTTTAATTTCTATCAATTTTATCCCTAAAAAGTTTTTAGTATCAATTTAAAGGTCATTCTGATTAACGAACAGTTACGTGAGAAGTATAACTTCCTAAAAAATAGCAAAAGTAGCATATATATGTTATTTGATTGATTTGGTAAAATGGAAGAAGTAAGACTTTCCATAAAATATGAAAAATTACTAACATATCCTCTCCTTATATAAGAAGATACCCTTGCAAGAACTTCGAATTCACATTGTCGACTAAACAACTTTGAGCATTTATTGAGAAGTTCACAAGAAAATTTACCTAATCGAATATTCAACTTCTCACAGAAACTTACTTCATCTATGAATCAAATAACTCTTTAGTCATTCAATTATTCAAATTACGTATATTTAAGTCTTTTAATTGATTTGTTATTTTAATCCTTAAAATAATAGATAATATAACAATTAATTTGCTTGCATAACAATATCAATATGGTCATATTTTAATCATACTACTCTGAAAAATCAATTATTATATCAATAAGTTTGTTAATTGTTTTAACAATTAACTAATACAATAATTTGATTGAGCATAATTGAATAATTAGATGATTAAATGGACACTCAAATATTTTAAAGACCTTGATTGGGCGGAACTGAATAATTGAAGAATTAAATTAATATTAAAAATCATTGAAGGATCAAATTAATACAAATTAAATTAACGGTAACAAAATAAAAGTTCAGTCCACCAAGAATATGACAGCCCTTTACAACTCTCGGGTGACATTTGATTTGCCAATTTTTTTTTCATTTATAAAAATGTTAGATTCTCATTTTTGTTTAAAATTTAGAAAAGATTACTAGGAAATATTTACAATTTTGGAAATGTTTTTAACCCAATTTCTTACAAGGAGGTAGATATCTTACATTTAAATGACATATGAATGTTTTAATCATATAAAAAAGAAAACTATTTTGTTTATCTTTCTATTGGTGACTAACTACCTTAACCTAATACAACGTCCTCTACCCATTGTTACTATCATTCATCATTATTGATCATCATCCATTATTGTTGACCAGTACTTACTATCATATACCATCGTTGATCATTGCTCATCATTATTTATCACCGCTAATTATCATCTAACATCACTTATCATTGCAATCACTGCTCACTACTATCTACCATCGTCGAGTACTCTTGAGTAGTTAACTTTTCAATATTATCACTTAATATTTAATAAGGATATTTTTTATAATTTAGTAATATTTTAAAAAATATATAAATTAATTAAAATATAATATTATAATATACATACTTTTTTTTAATCGGACCAATATGGTAACATAACATTTCTAAAAATTATATTATTAAAAATCATATTCTCAAAAATATTATAATTTTTGAGAAAGTATACTTCTATAAATCAAATACTATATAAGGAGTAATCTTAGAAATGACAAGTGAAAATGAAATATTCCTCCACAATTTTTATGACCAGAAAAGCGACGATGATGGATCACTTGCACAATCTTTTTTGGCCAGAAACAGACGATTCGTTACCTGGTTGAGGTAAAAAAAACAGAGGGTGAGACTAGAAAAGCAGCAATAGTGAGAATCGGAAACACGGAAAGTGACATGATTGGGGAAAGGCTATGATTATTGTCAAGAGTGGCAAGCTAAAGCCACGATGAAATGCCAGCCACAAACACAAGACGAGGCTCAAATCTTAACACACCCATTTGTCTCTCACCGCCAAGCCCATGTGCCCGTTTCCAAATGCAAGCTCTCCCAATGGGTTTATAATTTTCACCATTAAGGAAAATCCCGACCACTCTGAGGCATGCTTCGGGTGTCAAACCCATCCTCTTGCGCTACTGCCATTCCCACTGAACTAGGCATATTTTAATTTGTGTTTTTGTTTTTACAGATTAATTACTATTATTTCCCTTAAAATTTAGGCTAAATACATTTTCTTTTCCTCAATTTTAAAGAATGCAGTAAAACTTTTTTAATTTATGTAATTTGACTGCATTCCCCTTCCTAAAAGTGGTGCTTTATTACAAACAGAGTCTATAAAAGATAATAATTAAGAGTAATTAACTAAGAGATAATAATTAAAATTATTTACACTTACTTATTAGTAACGGTTTTAACTAGAACATAACAATTGAAAGTTGTTGTAAATTCGATGCTTTAATTTATAGAAATTATATACAGGAAAGCATTTGCTTTTAGTAATGTTTGAGTAAAATATTGCAGTAAACTTCTACCTTGCTAAGGTATACTGTCACAACCCAATTCCCAGATCCGTGACCGGCATAGAAGGTCACCCGTAGGAGACCTCCTACAAGCCTAACTGTAAATTTTGACCATTAGTTTTCTTTTATTCCTGCCGAAAATTTGGCAGAGTCTCCCTTATAATTTGGACACCGAGGCTCAAGGCCTTACTTCATCATAACCTGATAGACAATTAACAGATAATTACATATTATATCTTACATTAGATTATCAACACCTGGATTCCAAGGAAACTCTTACTGGTGATCATGGCATTTTCATATTTTTCATTACCGCCCCTTGGGCTTTTACTGATCTTTACTGAATTTCCCAGCCATACCGGCTGTTCTTTTGATATGACCCAGCCTTAAAGGCTGTTTTACAGATATGACTTGACTACCATCAGGTTTCCAGGGAATCCAGTATATATATATGTACAAAAGTATATGATTTATGATTACAAAAGTATGTAGTATATATACATATATAGAAAGAGAGGAGGAGACAGAGAAGGGATACCTCAGAATAAACTCATCATCGATATTTCAGTTTATTGGAATTACCCTTTTATCTTATTATGTAATAAGATTATTCTTTAATACAGACCAATGTTTCTACAGCAAGTA
>JANHAO010010985.1:0-17274 GCA_026873985.1 Saraca asoca | reverse complement strand
GGTTCCTTGGCTGGTTGTTTGTGTCTTGTTGTTGTAGTTTCTATTTGTAGTTTTAGTTGTTGTTTTTGTAGTGTTTATGTTAGTTAATTTCTGTCCAAAACCCCCCGAACTAAACTCCTAATTAGATTGGTAATATCATCCTAACATGATCCTTGGATTTGACCCGGATTGCCTATGCTACAAGTTAGTTTAGGTAACTTTAGTTTTATAAATTATTAATGTGATTCGGCCTCGACAAAACCGACTCATTAAGGTGCTAGTTATCATATACTGAGCTTCTATACCATGTTCTTACATAAATAAAGCAAATGGACCAGGATTTCTGCCCATTTCTGTATACCTTCTATAATACTTACCACCCTTATCTGATCTTACACATTTAATAACCTTGCCAGTCTTTAATTTAACTACTACCTTGAAAGCCTTGAAGGCATCCAATGATTCTAACTTCTTATGTAGAAGATCGATCTACCCATATCTGGAGTGATCATCTATAAAGATAATGTAATATTTGTAGCCACTTATAGCAAAAGGAGTGATGGAACCACAAATATCAGTATGTATAAGGTCTAAAATATTCTCAACCCTACTTACCCCTTTGTTTCTAGCTCTAGCGAGAAGTTTTCCTTTTATATAGTCAACACAAGTGTCATAATCTGTGAAGTCTAGATCATTCAATACACCTTGCTTGACTATTCTCTCTAATCTTTCTCTAGAGATATGACCCAAATGCCTATGCCATAATATGGAAGAGTTCTCATTAACTCTTTGTCATTTGTGTTCAGTCACAACATTAATAGGAGTACTAGAAGAACCAACTGAGTAAATATTCAAATTCAAATGATATAATCCATTCTATAAAGAAGCAGAACTAATAACAACAAGATGAAAATAGATATCGGTTTTTCCATTTCCTTGCCAAAAGGAATAACCATAATTATCTAATACAGAACTGGAAATCAAATTCCTTCTTGAAGAAGGTATATAAACAACATTGTTCAAATTTAAAACATGTCCAGAAGGTAAATTCAAACTAATAGAGCCTATACATTCAACTATTGCTCTACTCCCTTTAACTCCCAAAATGGCCTTCTCCTTTTCACTTGAGATTCACCTGTTTCTAAGCCCCTGTAATGAATTTGCAACATGAATAGTTGCACTAGAATCCAACCACCAAGAATCAAAAAAAGTCTTTAAACTATTGGATTCAAAATAAACTAGAGCTAAAGGGGTAAATTTAGAAGATATACCTTCCTTCTCACGCTTATTTTTTAAGTTTCAAATAGTCAGATATTTTATGTCTGGGCTTCTTACAATAGTGACAATCACTTTTGAAAGTAGACTTATTCGGACTCTTATTTTGTTTACCACCTTTCTTAAACCTATGCTTTCTAGACCTCTTTCAATCTGGTCTCTTTCCCTTTTTGTTATTACCACCTGCATTGCTATTTGAGCCTTGAGATAGATAGTTTACAGATGGTGGATGAGAATTTCCTTTTCTGATGGACTCTTCCTCCTGTGTCACTATAGAAATCATCTGGTCTACTGTCCACTCTACTTCCTGAGAATTATATGTGGTCCTCCAAAAGATATACTCAGGTAGAAGAGATTACAGAACATGATAAACCAAAAAACTCTCTCCTAGGTCAATACCATAGGTTTTCACCTTGTTGTAGTAATTCACAAGCTTCATTATATGTTCCCTGACCCCAGACACTCCATCATAGTGAGTGTTATCTAGCAGTGATAGGTAATAGGCTTTCTGATTCTTATCAAATTTTTAAAATTTTTTACCTACGGCCTTCAGATATTCTACCACCGTATCCTTTTCAGGGATGCTTTATCTAATGTTCTTTTCAATTATGAACTTGATCACTGCCAAACAAATTTTGTTAGACTCATGCCATTGCTTGTGATAGGTTTTATCACCAGTACTAGATTTATCAGTGAGATTTGTTGGTTTAGGTTCTCTAAGAGCCAAATTCTATTGTGATATAGTGAGGTATAGATCCAATGACTCTCTCTAGTCATCAAAGTTAGTCTCATTAAGAGTTTTCACCACAAATAGTTGATGGGATACAGGAATTGAGGAAAAACAAAATTAAGAAATATTAATTATGTGTGCACAACATAATCATAAACAAGATTTCCCAACAAAACTCAGTTCATGTAACTATAGAATAAAACGTTTATCATAATCCTGCCTAAGGGTCCTAAATTACAATAAACCAAGAAAAACTCAATACGTACCATAAAGATTCAGTTCATTAGTTTCCCCATACAAAAATCTACTCAACATCTCTATACCGATAGGATACAAGATATGTTTAAAATATGCTGCCAGCCTATCCCGTGTGGTCCTGACAACAAATTACATCAATGACATCACACCGATAGAGTGTATACATCATCAATATAATAAATTTATAGTGTTACCACAAATAATAACGACTCATGACTGTATTCATGATAGTGAGCAGTTGATTTCTAGATATAAAATGTGAGAAGTGCACAAACCCATACAGCACAATTTTGACACAAATTTGTCAGAATATAAACACTATAAATATTTATGAATTTGTTTAACATACCAAATCACACATCCAAGGAGAGTGAACTCCATATATTACAAATAATAATATGTGTTTTATTCACAATTTTTGTCACATAAAAATTCCAAGGATATAATTTTCTGTTGTAAAAACTTTAGAAAATTCCAAATAAATACTTCCAGGCCTCAAAAAAATTCTAGAAAAATATCCATTAGTTCCAACACAAAAAATAAAGGACCCTAGAAGAAACAGTGGGCTAAGAAGCTAAGGGGTGCATGTGGGCTTGACTCAAGGAAGCTATTCATCTTCCCTAAGCTTTAACTGGGTCATAGAAAACCCGTTTGTAGACCTAGTTCAGCCGTTGGGTTTTTCGGCCAATTCTCCTTTGTTTCTCAACCAAAAAACACGATTTTGGTGTCATTGAAACCAAAATACCAAGATCTACAATAGCCTTCTAAAAATTTTAAGAATTATGGAGCAAATCAAAATTGGGTGTTCATTTGAAAGAAAAATTGTTCTTATGGTAAAATCTCAATTTTTCTCTCAATTCTCATTGGAAAAACTTGATTTTGGTCCCATTAGATACAAAATCACAAACTCTACAAAACCCCTTAAACAATTTTCATAATTGTGAACAAAAACAATTCTGGGCTTGGGATGGTAAACCGTACGATTTTTTTTTCTTCTTGCAATTTCTCTCTTGATTTTTTTTTTAGTGAAACAACATAATCTATATGTCTGATGAACTCAGAATATCATAATTTATAAAATTACAATTAATTACAAATAATGAACCAATTTGAGATACAATACTATTAGATATGCTCTGATACCATTTGCTAAAAGTATTCAAGAATGTATTGGGAGATGAATACATACTTGATGATGATCCAATAGGGTCCATTGAATAGTATTTCAAATGGTGGGAAGAGTAATTCAACCTGCTTTATCCCTTAGAACGCATAATAGCTTACAGAGAGTTTTGTTGAAGGGGAGAAGAAGACGAAGGGAAGGTTTTTATAATCTGTAGATCTAGAAGATGTAAAGTCCCTAATTTTATTTATTTTAAATTATTATTTAATATTTATATAATTAAATAATAATTAATCACAACAAAACTTCTTCTCTCTCAAGTCAGTATTGTGATAGGAAACCAACTGATCACTAAGGGACTACAGGTTGGGACCTCTAACCAATGGGCTTATGTGTAATCCAACCTATCATAGATTACGCACAATTAACCAGGGCCTAATCTATTTTGGGCTTAGCACTGATCACTTAATTAAGTCTATCAATGTCTTAATAATTAATTAATACTAATCTACAATAATAATTAATTAAAATTAATTCAACACTAGAAGGTTCTAAGAGGGAGCATTTTGGTTAGGAGCTGCCCCTTTTTCTCTCTTAGTTTTAGGTTTCTTGTCTTATTTATTTGTATGTGTTTAGGAATAACATAAGACTTAATAAAATAATATCATCATTTTGTTATTTCTCCATGTTGACGTCAAATTTTGGTAACGGTCCAAACTCCGGCCAACGGGGGGATTCTTCAGGATCTCTGACCTTTATCCGGTTCAAGTATAGTAAAAATGACAAGAATGGAGAAGAAGAAAGGAAGGGCAGAAGGAAAACACAGGATTTAATGCGGTTCGGCCAAATCCGGATATCACCGGACCCTACGTCCATGGTAGCATGCTATTGAGTCGGTATTTTTACAATGTTACAATGTTTAATCTCTATTTTGGCAGAGTTTTGGCATAGTCCGGCCTCCTCCCTCTTTGCAGAGGGGCTCCTTCCTCGTATTTATAAAGGAGGAGAAGGTACAATAGGAATTACATATGCAGTAAATAAGTTACATCAATATTTAATGTACAAGATAATGTATACAAACTGAATTTCCTCTTTCAGTTACTGCAAACTGTCTTCTGCAAGCGGGGCCCCATTTGTCCGTTGGAGGGGAAGACGTGATCTGGTCTTCATCAAGCCTTTAGTTCGCTGGGTATGCTTTATCAGCCAGGTCGTTCTCCCATTCTCGAAGTGAAGAGCCTGAGCTCACTCCCTTGGGCACGAGTTTGGCCTGATGAGATTGCTTCACAACGCGACCTGATGACAGAGTGATTTTGGGCGTGCTTCGAGATGGTCCTCTTGTCGCTCTCGGGCTTCTCGTGAGCTTTTTTGAACCGAATCAATTTTCACATATAACACTCCGTTAATGGATTAGGGGACTTAATCATATGGTAATTAGAATTCTTGATATTAATCATAGTATTTTTTTAAAATATTTTGTCATACTTTTAGAATCTTTTCGATAAGTAATTATAGATAATAAGTTTAATTAAACAAAAAGTAACTTTTTTTAATTGTAATTATAGAAAGAGAAATATTAATATTTATACCCATATTATTTTTATTTTTCTATTCTTTTGTCATCACTATCCTTATTCTAACAAGGAAAAAAATTTCTCATTACTTTGTCTTACTTCATTACACTTTTTAGTAATTTGATGCTGAAAAGCGATTTTTTTAATGCATCATCTAAACAATAATGAATCATGTATAATCACTTATCAAAAGATATTATCAAACATGAAATAGATTTTATATAATTAATTATGTAAAAATCAATTAATCATAATCAGTTATGTTTATAAATAATTACTCCATCGTTGTACCAAACGAGTCCTATATTTATAGTACATGTGTTAGGAAAAGAACTAAAATATATCATAGTGAAAAATATTAAATTATTCAAATTAACTTTTTCAACTCATACAATCAAATAAATTCAATACAAAATTAATTGAAGAAAAATAAATTAGGAGACCAATAACTTTTGATGTGAAAAATCCTTCAATGTGAGAGTAAAAACTACAAAACCTAGTTTAGTAAAATCTCCAACTAATAAATAATTAATGGGTACAACAATGACAACCTAGAAATTCTAGGAAATAATCATAATAAAACTCCTCACTAAAATGAGTGAAATTTCAATATAATAATCCTAATAAGCTATTGCATAAAAATCAATGAGTAGAGAAAAAGAAAAAATCATAATAGCATATGCACGATATTGCCTAAAATATCAGGAATAACATACTCAAATTTTATGCAAATCTAATTAAATTTGGTGATCAACCTTCTAACAGGATGAACAAAAACCTGTGCAACCTTCCTCTTTCTCTCTTAACCATCATTTTTCTTCACGAGAACACCTCTTTGCAAATCTCTTTTTGACCACACATGTAGATGCACGGTACCTTAGGCTTTTTTGTAAAGCTTCTCGCTTTTTATACCAAAAGGATTATAAATCATTGTTTCATTAAGCATTTTTTTTAAGGCTTTTGAAAATCTAATGCCCAATGGCTTCTTTTTTTTTTTTTAGTTGCTTTTGTTCATCCTTTACATTATTGGCCCAATAACTTAAAGGGTATTATAGGCCTATTAGGAGGAATCCACTAACAAATCTCCCCCTTTTGACTAAATAGAGTATATCATCAAGCCTGCTTTCTCTCTACAAATGATCAACTTCTTCATGGACAGGTTCTTTATCATCATATCTGAACCATTATCATCAGTATGGATTTTTTTAAGTGTTAACTACTTCATCTTTAGTGCTTCCCATATTTAATGATATCGTACCTTAATGTGCTTCGACCTTAAATGAAAAATCAAATTCTTGTCGAGATGAATTGCACTTCGACTGTCACAATGCGATACATATTTCTCTTGCTTCAAGCTAACTCTTGTAGGAATTTTTGTATGCAATGTATTAATATTTTATGGAAGACAATGCAACACATTTTCGTAATTTTGATTGCCAAAACATAGTTTTCCCTGAAAAAGTTATCATGTACTTAGAAGTAGATTTTTGAAAGTCAATATCACTACTCATGTTTGCATCTATGTAAAGAATCTAACACAAGTTAATTATTACCAAAACATAAACAAACTCGAGATGTACCTCTGAGATATTAAAGTATCCACTTGACCACTTGTCAATATTCTTTGTCAGGATTGAAGAGAAATCTGCTCACAACACCAATTGCATGAGCAATATCCAGACTTGTGCATATCATGGCATATATCAAACTATCAACTATAGATGTATAAGAAATTATACTTATCTTTTCTTTATCTATATTATTTGAAGGGCACTATTGAGAACTTAGCTTAAAGTGGCTTGCAAGTGAAGTGTTAACAGGTTTACACTTACTATTGTTAAACCTCTCTAATACCTTCTTAGTGTATCTCTCTTGATATAACTAAAGTTTATCATTCTTCTTGTCATGAGAAATTCTCATGCTAAGGATATTTTTTGCTTATCCCAAATTCTTTATAGCAAAAGACTTGCTCAAATTCCTATTCAAGTTGTTAATTTTATTGATATCATGACCAATAAATAACATGTCATCCACATGTAATAAGAAAATAATAAAATCATCTTTAAACAGTTTATTCACAAACACACAAT
Organism: Saraca asoca; assembly: GCA_026873985.1. Classification (NCBI taxonomy): domain Eukaryota; kingdom Viridiplantae; phylum Streptophyta; class Magnoliopsida; order Fabales; family Fabaceae; genus Saraca; species Saraca asoca. Next base: position 10,248 of record JANHAO010010985.1, on the reverse strand, counting down.
GATTAGAAGTAGTTTTACCATAATCATGATCCATTATGAATTAACTGAATTTCTTGTACCACTACCTTGGTGCTTGCTTGAGTCCATACAAGTTATTTTTCAACTTATATACCAGATGTTCTTTGCCTTTGACTTTAAAACCTTCTAGCTTTTCCATGTAAATTTCCTCCTTCAAGTCACCATAAAGGAGTGCAGTCTTCACATCAAATTGCTTAACCTCTAAATTTAGACTAGCTGCTAACACAAGCATAACTCTAGTAAGGGACATTTTAATCACTAGTGAGAATATTTTTTTTAAAGTCAATCTTTTTCTTTTGATTGAAACCTTTCACAACAAACCTTGCCTTGTACCTTGGCTGTGAGATACTTTCATTTGGCTTTATCTTAAACACCCACTTGTTCTTGAGTGTTCTTTTGCCCTTAAGCAACTTCACTAATTCATATGTCTTGTTCTCATGAAAGAAATTCAGTTTATCTTGCATAATTTGTAGCCACTTTTCTCTGTACTCATTATACATAGCTTTTTCATAAATCTTAGGCTCTTCCCCATTAGTGAGCATTACATATTTGTCAGATAGATATCTTTGGAAAAGATGACACTCTTTAGTAGATCTTAACTGACGCTCAAGAGGTTGTTCAAGTAAAACTGGACTAATAGGCACCTCAGGCCAAGGTGTAGTATCATCAATCTTTGCATCTCTCATGTGATCATCAGTAACTATGATAGGAGGTTCAAGACTTAAATCCATATAACCAGTGTCTACTATTTTCAACTTCTCAGTCTTGTTAAGATTTTCAATAGTTTGGTCTTCAGAAAATACCATATCTCAACTTCTGATAACTTTGTTATTTACATATCCCACAATATGTAACCAAATTCATCATGACCATAACCGAAGAAAACACACTATTTAATCTTGCCATCAAGCTTGGATCTTTCATCTGTTGGAATGTGCACAAATGCTTTGTAGCGAAACACTCTCAAATAGTTGCATAAGATTCCTTTCTCTATCCATACCCCTTTTTTCAACATCATAATCAAGAGGAGCTGAAGGAGAAATGTTAATCAAATCCATTGCAATTTTCATTGCTTCATCCCAAAAGGCTTTAGACAACTTAGTATGAGAAAGCATATATATTTAATTCTTTCATTAATCCTCTGGTTTATTCTCCTTGTAACCCAATTTTGTTAAAATGTCTTTGGAATAGTCTTTTCAAGCTTAATGTCATAATCTTTGCAATATGTTGACGGTTGAATCTGATTAACCAAAAAGAAGTCTAGAAAACCCCAAACTACAGATTGAATACGAGAAAGAGAGAGAGGAAGTAAAGGAGAAAGAACAAAGAACACCAAAATTTTTTTAACGTAGTTCAGCTAAAATCAAGTGTTGATCCCTATGTCCATGATAGTTTAATTTCTCAATCCTTTCACTGAGTATCATATTTTTATAGAGTAATCGTCTAAGTGGGTGCTCCCGTCTAATTGGATCTTCTCAATCTAAAATTAGTTCTCCCTTGTACAATGATTTCAACCCCTATTTATAGTTATTGCGATGTACAATCTTAACGTGTTCCAAAAAAAAGAAAATAATAAATTAATTGCAAGTTGATCTCTCCAAGTTGGTCCCTCCTCGAGTTTAACCATAGAGAACTTTTGGATGATGGCTAAGATGGTCTGTTTCCTTCTGTGAGTTAGAGCTCATTGTTAATCAACTTGAGGTTACTATGAGTATTGTTGCCCAGTGACTTGAGCTCGTATTTTGGTGACCTACTGCCTTAGTCCAACGACCTCAAGCTAAGTTTTTATTAGTTGGACTCATCTGTTGAGCTTTTGCCAGCTCATTTGCATGGTTCCAAAAATATCCACAACATTAGCCCCCAGCTTTTAGTGTGTTCTAAAGACTAAGAGCTATAGTTTGTCAGCAAAAGCTTGCAATTGTAATCTAAAGTGTCATCATTTAGACTTCTATCTTATTATTTTGCCAGGCTATTCATTTAATGCACATTTTTCATAGTCATCAATGTGGCGATGTTTAAGCCCTTTTATTCGCTAGATCATCAGATCGAGGGTAGTTGATCAATCTTTAGATCTATCAGTAAGGCCGGGCAAGCTATATAAGGCATGAAAAGCCTTCTTTCCTGTTTCTCAAAATGACCTTATGGGTGCATTGGTTGAACCCCCCATGTTTTTTATGATTTGGATCTTAGATAAGATGCTATGGGGTGTGTATGGCCTGTTGCAGAGGAAGTTCCCATGGATAATTCCTCTCTGAGGATTTTAGGAAGTTTTATATAGATTTTACTTCCTCATGGTGATGCTAATAAATTCAGTTCTTTCATCTTTATTCTTTTGCCTCATTGGAAGGAAAAGTTTGAGAGCAACTTGGTCGATGACCAAATGATGGATGGCTTGCTCATTAGATATGTCGATCCTTCAGCCCACTAGAGGTTTAACTCCCAAGAGTAAGCCTTCCTCTAAGGCCATGATAGCTGTAGGCTTATTTTGATTTTGTATTTTTGAATCTCTATATGTACATTCACATCATTGAATGAGGTTTTCAATGAATTTTTCATAATTTTTACTTTTCCAAGTATGCCAAGTTGGATGTTCAGTAGGTTGCAGATAATAACATGTAAATTGACACGAATGAGTTCCTGCAAACCATGACTTAATAAGCATTAGTAAAAATGAATGCCTAGTAGGTTAATAGACTCAACTAGCAAACCATGACTTCTTCGTTATCGAGATAAGTGCCTAGGTAGGTCACACAAGAGCTGCGCCTCAACTAGCATGAGTTGGTCACATATATGTGGTGCCAAGTAGTAGGTCGCATACATGTAGTGCCGAATAGTAGGTTGTATGCATGCGATGCCCAGTAGTAGGTTGCATGAGAGCTGCGCCTTAGCTAACGTGCCATGATAATGTAGTTGTTAGATAGACCCTAACAAGATATATTCATCAAGCAAGACAATGTATATTCATCAAGCATAACAATGTATATTTGTCAGATGAGCCATGACAATGTATATTCATTAGGTCAGATACTTGGTAGATTACGCCATGGCTTCGTCAAATTGAACACTCCTTCCAGTTTAGGTAGGCGAAACCTCACCATTAGATTAGAAGGGTGAATGTTTGCTTTTGGAATAATATTCTACTAAAAATTCATTTAGAAATTAGTAGACATAGATATAAAAATTTAAGGAAATAATATTACAAGATTAGAGGGATGAGATGGTATTTATTGAAAATATGGTTGTTCAGCATCTTAAGCTCGTAGAAGATTGTTCATTTCTGGCTTTCTTTAAGGCCTGACTATCGGAACCATCATTTTAACTCTCTTTATCCTTTTGATCGGGCTTCTTTAGGCTGAAGGTTTCTTCTCACTTGATCTCTTTGGTGGCTTGTTTGTAAAACTCTACTAGGTTTCTCACAGGAGATTTATATATACTTTTATACAGCTTTCCATCCTTCCAAATTCTTACTGAGATTGCTATCAGGATATTTTTATTTGAGGGATTCTCTACATTGTTGACTTCATGCTTGAATCGGGTAATGTAGTCTTTTAGTGGCTCATTCTTCCATTGAAAAACTGTTGCGAAGTGGCAGGATGATACAAGCTACCTTCTCTGTGCTTTATATTGATTGATGAATCTTCCTTGGCATTCTTCCTAACTGTGAATGCTACAAGCTGGGAGACTCCTAAACCACGTTTGAGGTATATCTCCAAGAGTAGTTGGGAAGACGTGGCATTTGATTAAAAGGTTAGTCATTTGAAGATCCATTTGTACATTGAATGCGTCTAGGTGATTATACAGATCACTATCCCCATTGTATTGCGGGATTGTGCAGATTTAAAATTTGTGAGGGAGAGGCTCTATCTCCATTTCTTTAGTGAATGGTGTTCTCTCCTTATAGTGGTCTTGACCATTTCGAGCTCGAGAGCATTTCTTTAATTGCTTCACCTTCTAGAGCAACTCTTCTACCATTGGATTTTGAATCTCGGATCATCGACTAAAAGATTGTTGGCTCCCTTTACCCCCTGGTCATGGGAGTAACGATCTAAGGTATGTCCCTAGTTGGTCCTGTTTGAGCTTCCATCTTGACGCGGACTCTCACATTATTGATTATCATAGTCCTCACAGACTCGGTGGACCTTCGACCTTGGCTGAGAGTTGGAAGGGTGAGCTGGATCAATGTGCTAATGCATTTTTCTGTTTGGCCTCTCCTCTTAAGCCCCTTCACGTGACTGCTAGAGTATTCCTTTAGGTGTGGTGACCTTAGCCTGCTTTGGTGCGCCTTGAGCTTGTGCTAGCACTTTAATTGCCTCAGCTAACTCTCTTATTATGTTTTTGGTGCTTCCTAACGTTGGTGCCACGTTTGCACTTCATCAATCTCAGGAACAGTATTAGGCTAGTGATAGGTTGTTGGGGGCAAGCTGACAGCAATATCTATGGCAAGGACGGCAGAAGCGCCTGCCGCTAAAAGAGTTAGTTCCCACTGTTGATTTATATGACCTTTCGACTGGTCATTTGGACGTTTAAACTCCTAGTGGTTCTTCCCTAGCCATTGCAATCAGGTAGAAAATCAAGGAAAATGCAGTTTAAAAGCCCTCCGTCTAACGATCAGATCCAATTAACCAAAAAGAAGTCCAAAAAACCCCCAAACTATAGATTGAATGCAAGAGAGAGAGAGAGAGAGAGAGAGAGAGAGGAAGTAAGGGAGGAAGAACAAGGAATATCAGGAATTTTTTAATGTCGTTCAGCTAAAATCAAGTGTTGATCCCTATGTTCATGATAGTTTTATTTCTCAATCCTTTTGTTAAGTATCATATTTTTATAGAGTAATCATCTAAGTGGGTTCTCTTGTCTAATTGGATCCTCTCAATCTAAAATTGGTTCTCCCATGTACAATGATTTCAACATCTATTTATAGTTGTTGAGGTGTACAATCTTAGCGTATTCCAAAAAAGGAAAAATAATAAATTAATTGCAAGTTAATCTCTCCAAGTTGACCCATGCAAGTTGGTCCCTCCTTGGGTTTAACCATGAGAGCTTTTGGACGATGGCTAAGGTGGCCTATTTTGTTCTGCGAGCTAGAGCTCGTTGCCAATTGGCCTGAGGTTACTATAAGTATTGTTGCCCAATGACCTGAGCTCGAACTTTGGTAACCTGATACCTTAGTCTAGTGACCTTGAGCTAGGCTTTTATCAATTAGACTCGTCTATTGGGCTTTTGTTAGCCCATTTGCATAGTTCTAAAAATACCTATAACACAATATTTCTCAAATGGATTGCTACTCACCATCATTATCTACTTAGACACATTTCAATTTTATCCCTCTTTCTATTTCAACACGCATATGAAATTTAGTCAAAACATCAAGCACTCGATCTTTAATTTTTAAAGCATAGGCCCAAATTTTCCTAAAATGGTCATTAATAAATGTAACAAAACATGTAGCACCACCAAAGGTTCTTGCATCCATAGAGCACACATCAGTATGAACCAAAATATTTGATTTCCTATATATAAGGGATTTAAAAAACAAAACTCTATGTTGTTTACTAGCCAAACAATGAATACAATTTTTCAGAGACATACCTTTTATAGGAAGAGAGCTTCATTTTGCCAGCACATCATGTCTTTTCTCACTCAAGTGATTTAGGTGCGTATTCCATGACCCAAAAGAGTTTTTAGTAGCATTCACCTCTTTTTTACACAATGTCACTATTGTTTAGTAAAAAAAACTAATCTCTTCACCTTTTGTCATAACTAAGGACCCTTTTGCAAGGTTCTATTTTCCTTCACCATGGTAGCTTTCAAAGCTCATATCATGGAATGCTCTAGTAGAGAGCAAACTAAGGCTAATATTAGGTACATATATGTTATTCTTCAATAGCAATTTGTATCTCATATTAGTTTCCAAACTGATTTCTCTAATACCAATGATATTGCATAAACCTTGATTTCCCAATGTGACTGTACCATAGTCATAGGTAGAAGAAATGTAAAGAAATCTTTATGATGAGTAATATGGTATGAAGTTCCTGAATCAACAACCTAAGTAGAGTTTTCACATATGAGATTCAAATATTGATCATAATGAACAATCACAACCTTTTCATCAGATGCAACGATAGGAATATCTTTATCTTTTTTCTTGTCTTTGCCTCTTTCCTTGATTTATCTCTTTTCAATTATCGACAATTCTTATTAATGTAACTTGTTCTTCCATAATGGAAACACTTTAGTCCTTTTCTATTTCTAAACTGTGATCTTCCTCCAGACTTTCCATGATCTTTAGAATTTTTGTGTTGACTTCTCCCACATGCATCTCCAGCAACTAGTGTAGCTGAATTATTTGAAGTCCTATGTTCTTTCCTTCTTGTTTGTTCATACAATATGATATCTTTCAACATTGTTAATGTCACCTTTGTATTTGGAGCAGAATTAGTCAAAGACACAACTAAAATTTCCTAATTATTAGGCAAGGAACTAAATAATAATAGTGTCTACATTTCATCATTCAAAGTCATACTCATAGCACTCAGTTGATTTACCATACTTTGAAAATTGCTCAAATGCTTAATCACTGAACAACCTTTTCTATATTTCATATTTACTAGCTTTCAAATTAAAAAAAAAAAAAAAGACTTCATTTTATGCAATTTACGTTCATACAAACCAGTCAATTTAATCCATAATTCATGAGCATCAGTCTTAATAAACACATCATGAAATACATGACTATCAACCGAATGCTTAATCAAACTAACAATCTTCCTATTGATTTTATTCCAATCTTGATCAATTTTTCTCAACAGGTTTAATATGTTTAGCTTCAATGCGATTAAACAAATTCTTGCAATATAATAAATATTCCATTTTAGGCTTCCAATAAGAATAATTTGAATAATTTAATTTAATTATCATGCCTTCTAATTTTTTTTTTCTTTTAATCACACATAATAAAAAAAACAATCAAGCTCCTAATATCACTTGTTAGGAAAAGAACTAGAATAAATTACAGCAAAAAATATTAAATTACTTATATCAACTTTTCTCAACCTATATAATTAAATATATATGTAATGCAAAATTAACTACAAGATAATAAATTAAGAGGCCAGAAATTTTCAACGTAAAAAATCCCTCAATATAAGAATAAAAATCATACACCTAGTCTTGTAATATCTTCTATTAATAAATAATTAATGTGTATAACAACTTCTTCCTAAAAATTCTAAGGAATAAACAAAATAAAATTCTTCATCAAAATAGGTAGAATCTTAAGATAATAATTTTAATCAATTATTGTATAAAAATTGGCTAGTAAAGAAGAAGAAAAAATCAAAATAACATATGTATTATACTGTGCCAAATATCAAGAATAATATACTCAAATTTTGTATAAATCTGATAAAATTCGATGATCATTCGCTTGACAGGATAAACAAAGATGCATGCAACTTTCTTCTTTCTCTCTCTGCGTTTTCTCACTTTTCTTGGCGAGAATACCGCACGACAAATCTCTCTTTCTCCACACATATAGATGCACGGTGAGCTAGGCTTCTTTATGAAGCTTCTGATTCGTTATACCAAAAGAATTATAAATCTCTATTTCATTAAGTCTTGTCTTTTTTTTTCTTCTTTTTTTGCTCTTTTGAAAACTTCAAATCTAATGAATTCCTTTTTTTTTTATTTATTTTTATCCATCCATTATATTATTGGCCCAATAAGATAAAGGGCATTGTGGGGTTATTAGAATGAACCCACCAACAAGAAAGAGATTCGGTGTGGGTGGGAATCAACTTATTCCAACTTAAATTAGTCTGACTTTTCATTCCATTGCACAAATTTGCTGTGTTTTCATGTGTAATTAGCTTTATTTTTGCTATCTTTTCTCTTCCCCAAGTTCACCAAAGTTTCATTTATGGACTACCCTCCACCATTCTCTTCTTAAATATGTTGTCATTTTTGACTTAACATCATAGTGGAGAGTTAAATTTTGATTAATCATGTGATTTATATTTGTAGTAGGTGATACAAGACTGATTTATATTTGTAGTAGGTGGCACAAGACTCCTGTTGTTCTTGAATCCGAACTGTGTATATCAAGTTAAATTATGCACACTAACCTACTGGGTTCATACAAGCTAGGGTGTTGTTTTTGTGCTGATATTTTTGTTAGAATATTTTTATAATTATTGGACTTCAATTGTAATTGGACATAAACTTGTAATCTGACCATATATGCATTATTTGAGAACCAATATCTGTTTGACAGCATCTTTCTTATCTGCACTACACGTGGGGTAACATTGACAGTTCAACCTCTTTAGTCCATGATGGAGTGGATAGCTGGACCTTTCATTAATCTCTCTGGCAGCATTGCTATAAACTTTGGGACAAATCTTCTTAAATAAGGACAATTTTAACTGATTCTATGTTTTCAGACTACTTTTGAGTTGTGACATATGACTTCTATAGATTTCGAAGTCAGTCTGCAGTCTGCACACTCTGTGGAATGATCAGAGAAATCAGTTGACATGATGAAATTGGGCTGTATTCTGGTCCTGAAGCCTAATCATACTTTACACTAATTAAGGGGATGCATTTAACTTATTCTGAAACTTTTCAGTTGCTGAGGCTAAAGATAGTTCTTTGGATTCATGGTGTCTTCTAACATTTCAACAGAAATGAACAGGTATGCATCCATGACTTCACAAACCCTTCTTTATCCTGTCTTGACTTTCCAAAACTGAGAAATAGTCCTTAAAATTTGTTCACACAATTGCACACGAAATGAAAATGTACTGCTTTGATTTTCTTTTCGTTTCCTTGTTCTTTTCAAAGACTTTTTCATATATGTTTTTCATCAGCAGTGATTTTCTCTAATGCTCATATGCCACATCTGTCTGTTACAAGGCTGATAGTGTCATTTGAAGAAGCACCAAACAAAAATACAAAAACCATTTGCAAGAAGAATGATGTTGAAGGTTACCAATATGCTAATCAAGGCAAAGCTAGATCTAATTACCCTATTATTATTATTATTATTTTCTCTGGTGGTTCTGTGATCGGTGAATAAAAACCTGACCTTGTAGACAGACTGCTTGTGTATTGTCTCTAGGTTCTGGGGAGGATACCATCAGTGCATCTTCAGTTCTTGTCATACCAACAATGTCATCAAGAATGACTAGATTTAGAGGTGATGGGATTGAGCGGGCAAAGACTTTGTCCCTGAGAAATTCGGGTTGGAGTAAGATCCCACTGGATGAAGATACCAGAAAATTGCTCAAAACTGTTTTCAGTTCTTGCAGAGATCCCTTGAAAGTAGTAGATATAGGGTGTTGCACAGGATGAAATGTTTTTGTCACTTCATTTTTCAAAAGCAAATAGGAGTGCTGAAATAGAAAAGTTTAAAAGCCCCAATTCATTGTATACTCTATTGAGAACTCATGTAATTTCCCCCAAACAAAAGGTGAAAAAGAAAAGGTACATGTTGTAAAATCTAAATATTTTTTCCCATAGTTGAGAAAAAGAAAGTTCAGATCAGACTAGGGAATTGAATAGGATTCAGTACAGGTTGATCAATTTGGTACTATAAAATCCAGACCTCATCATTGACAGAGGAAGTTTCTCTTTTCCTTTGTTGATTTTAGTTACTGCCAAGATGATAAATCCCCCTGTAATATGCCATTTCAAGCGTAGATTTCACTAGTCTCCTGTGAAAGAAAACAGAAGACGGAATGAATTATGCGCTCCATTTACAGATTGATAAATAGAACCTTCAATCTCAAATGGGCAAATGATAAACGGATAACCCCGTCAGCAGTTAGTGATGTTTACTAAGAAGCATGGCCTCCTCTAACATCAACATCTAGAGAAGGAATTTGCGTCTGCTCATAAACCAAGGCCAACTTTCAATTCTACCTATCCATGTGATCATTCTATTGTAATTTCCTAGTGATTATGAGTGTACATATTATAATGTGTACATAGTTCTGGCATATTATAAAAAAATGAATGAATTTTACATATGTGACTCACATGCTGATGTGTTAAATTCCGCAAGTGCACGGCGTAATTGTAGCTAGTACCGGTAAATATGGGTCAATCCCACAGGGAAGCTATTTCAATTCCTAGAATCTTTATATTTCAACTATCCAAATTTATTGAGGAAAGAACAAGTAATAAGGAAAAGAAATAAAGATGAATAAAAGAAAATTAAAGAGAGAATAA
>JANHAO010010984.1:0-17276 GCA_026873985.1 Saraca asoca | reverse complement strand
TGGGGGAATTGAATTAATTTGATGTTGTTTGTTTGCATAGGTTTAAGTCCTAATTGTGGGAAGAAAAAGGAGGAAAAAGCTAAAAGTTGAAGAGAAAGGCAGCTATTTCAGTAAGGAAAAATTTACTAGCTATAATTACTTTTTGTAGTGGGGACCAACTTGATTTTTTGAAGGATAAAAATGTTGATTAGAGGGCAGCAGCAATTGTGGGCAAGTCAGTAATTATTCAGCCCTTTTTTAGTGCCCAATAATGTCACCCCAGTGGAGGCAACAAGGGAACACATCAGCAGAGGAATTTTGGAGTTATTCAGCCCATTTTTTGGTGCCCAAAAACGTCACCCCAATGGAGGCAACAAGTGTGGCCATGTCAGCAGAGCATTGGACACATTTTACCCATTTTTGGGTGCTGAAAAATGCTGAAGCTGGGTGTAGCACATCAGCAAGGTAGTCAAATGGTTTTTTTTCCCATATTTGGTGCTGCAAAATAGGGATAAAAAAAGAGCAGTAGCTAACACATGAGAGGGATTCATTCTTTGCCATTTTTAGGTGCTAAAAACCTAGAGGAGAAGTGAGCAGACATCTGGATAGTAGCCATAAACCAGAGACAGCAAGAATATTCTGCAGAGAGCAGAGGAAGCAGAGGAGGGTGCAGAGAACAACAGATTTGCCATTCTTCTTTCCCTTTCTTCCTTTTATCTTGTTATTTCTAATTTTGATGAACAATGAATGATATGTATTTAAGAGCTGTTACGGATTTGATCATGAGATAAATTTATTTTTAGTTGGGATTGATGTTAAACTTTAATTTTGCAATGAAATCCTAGATTGTTATTTGTAATGCTGAGTAAATTTTTCTTTTTCATTTCAAGTGTATTAAATGCCATTTCTCATTGTTGACTGGCCATTAATGATGAGATATAGAAATAATTTCAAGTCTGGAAAGATAGAGGTTATTGGATATAGCTTGAATGATGCAAGTTCAACTGTTTCATACTGTTGTTTTGTAGATGATATAAGAATATATTATTTACCTTGCAATACCTAAAGGACTTGGTGCTAAAACTATGCTCTAAAATCTGGATTAGCATAAGAATATGTATAGTCTAATTTAAGAGCTCTAAACATGTTGGAATTAGAAAATTCACATGTGCTACCATGAAGTCTAGTTTACTGGGAAATTTACTGCAGTAATACTATAGCAGCCGGGTAGGAATTGCAAGTTAATAGAATTCATCAATCTCAACTAGCTAAATCACACATTAATCCACTTTTCTAGGGAATTCAGTACCTCTTTTCTTACAGTATTCAGTAGTGTAGTTCATTTCTGTTACTTTGGTCTTTGAATCATCTTAATTAGCTCAAGAGATTGTTGTTGCTTCATTGGATTTTTACATTTAAGTTGCAAAAGACTCAATCCCTGTGGAGACGATACTCACTCACTCTATACTACTCATTTGACTGCGTGCACTTACAGAATATTGAGTGATAAAACATCACAAATTAGAAGCTTCCCAGTTAACAATTTTCAATTAACATCTTGACACTTAAGACATATCTAATGCAAGTCATAATTATCAAGAACTTAAAACAAAGGGGTCCCACATCCACACTTTTATTTCACACTCTTTGTAATACTGGCCAATGTCTCTAGAGCTCCCGGAAAAGACAAAAAGGAGATTGTCTTTTATTAAAATAAAACAAATCCTAAAGATAATTATTGTAACTAACACAAGGACCACCTTATCATTACCCCAGGGTTTTAGACACATCTTCACAACCATAACTATTAGAGTTAGTGGGATGTGATAAATACCCACTCAAGACAATAGTTACCATTAATAATATTTTATTATAAAAGCAATTTCTCTCTTATAAATCACTTAATTATTGCTTTTGAAATCTTTTCAACAGTTACCATTAATAATATTTTAGGAATTTTAAAGATTTTCAACATATTTCTTGTAATGGGTGTCAACATATCCTTATTCATGTTTCGTGCTTCTGGGCACACTATCACGAACTCAGTATGTCTATCTCTATTTGGTAGTTAAAGACCTTTAATTATGTGCTTGAACTCTAAATTATACCCTAATACCAATGTTGTCATGCCCTAAATTTCAATACATGACCGACGTAGAAAGATACCTATAGGTAACTCCTTAGAAGCCTAAACTATACAGTAACATTTCTAGTACTGCATATCTCTTATGTGGAGAGTGGTTAAACCATCGAAAACGATGCAAGACAAGGTAGTAAATTTAAACAATATTGACACGTACTTTATCATATTTTTGACAAAAATTTCAATAGAGTTTCCTCTATTTTTCATACCTTGGGCACTAAGCAAGTACAACAGTTAAGCACTACACGCTCTACTCATGACCTATGCAATCTAACAAAATGCAATACAAGCCCAGATAACACAATGTGCAAAATTTATTGGATGAAAATCACACATATACATGGGACAACTCAACCTATCCAACTACTAAAATACTACCATCAATATGTATCCGTGCTTTGCAAAAAAAGTCTACCAATCAAGGAGTAGGCTCTAGTCCAGATAGATGAGGATGAGTAACAAGAGTGTCCTCAGGCTCTAAAAACATAAAAGAAAATGGAGTTTCTTAGAAACCCAGTGAGTGAATAATACTCCAGGAAACCAATGATTAATTTAGAAATCATATTCAAATGCAATGTAGTATAAGATACACACAGATAGATATACATTAGCTTGTAAACATCTTACAAAATTGAAAGTTTCAATTCATTAAGGAATTCAAATTCAATAAATGTACTAGCCATCAAGTGAAAATACGAAACAAATTACAAGATTTTACAGAATACTCATCAAACTGTACAACAAAGTGATCACTAAAATCTTTCTTCTTTCTTAAATAATCAAATGATAGGAAAAATTCAAAACCTCAATATGCAATTGTAATCCAATGGTTAATTCCTAAAGGGAACCTTATCTAACATATATCAATCATCGTCATTTACCTTATTCTTCTAATAGATATTCTTACCCTAATTCCTTCAACAAATATAATTTTATTCATAAGTGCACTTGAGGGTTCTCCCGAAGAATTTCCAAAGGATCCAAATTTCAAGTTTTCTTTTTCAAGAAAGCTCAATACTAAGATTTTTCATTAAATAAAACTCATTCATAAGTAGTAAAGATCAATCTCTTTACATCTCACATATATCATGCCAAACAATTAGTCAATAGGTCTAAATGGCACTTTGCCAAACTTTTAAAATTTTATTTCCAATAATTCACAATCTTCATATATAGCTCATATGGAACAATATTTCCAATTCATGATACTTTACAAGATGCTTCAAAAACAAATTCACTTTTAATGGGGGTAAAAGTAACTTGAGAAATCAAGATAGCAAACTTAGATTCTAAAGTATAAAGAAAGATAATCAAACTCATACTACACATATATTTTTACTTTCCAATGTAAGCAACTAGTAAAATTTAAGTTAATAGAAAAACATAACATATCATGGGTTCTGATTTTTTAAAAAAAGAAATAGAATTTTTTAAATAATAGCTAAGAAAAAGGGAGTAATTATCCACTCACTTGAAAAGGTAACAAGATAATTTCATATTGTAATCTTGAATCACAACTTTCCAAAATGGACTATCCAACTAGTTCACCAAAACCTAATAACCAAAAATCATCAACCATCTCTTACATTCAATTTCTAATTTGAAATAAAATCTTTTAATTTCATAAATCTAATCTTAAAGTAAAAGAAAATTAAGTTGGAAAAGAGTATAAATATACTCACTATTTTGACATAATATTGGGGTTTTTGGCCAATGCTGCTAGTTAAGCATGGGCAAGGAGGAAACTGGTATCTCTGGCCACTAGTAGAAGCTTGCCATCAACTGCCTCAATCAGTCCACCACCCAACTGGAAAGAGTAGGACTCCTACCATGGTTGATGTAGTGGAATAGCTTGCATTTGTTAGCCTTGCTACATCTATGGGGAGATTAGCTTTGCTATAATATATTCTTTAGTTTTGATGTTAAAAAATAATTAATATCATATTCTGCTTATGTGCTTAACATTTGTTGATTGATTACAGGATCAAAGTATGTGATTCAAGAAATCCATCATTTAGTTTTAGTGTATTTCTTTTATTTTAATAGGATATTTTGTAAGTGTATTCTCATTCTTTTTTATCCAAGAAAATTTATTAAACTCATTAATTTGAGGTAGAAATAAATCATTTAAAATAAGCTTAAAAAAAGTTTTCAAAGATACCTTCACAAGTGAAAGTTTTATAAATACTATTTTTCATTGTGTGAATCGATTCATACAAAAAATCTTATGTGAATCAATTACGTAATCGATTCATGAAGAATTGTTTTAAAAAACATTTTTCACCAAAGGTTAGAAAAATCTTTGAATCGATTAGGTAATCAATTCATAACTTCTTACACGAAAGCGTGAATCAATTCACACATTGATTCAGTTATGAAATTCTTGATGATATTCATAGATGAAGCTATTCACAAATCGATTTATTAGTTAGTAACTGCTCAATTCACGAATTGATTCACATACTGAAAGTTAGTTATTTTTCAAATGTTAGTTGCTACACTATAAATGCCACCTAACCTCATTTCAAACATAAGAATTTTCATATCAACAAGTGCAAAAAATCAAGAGAAAACAAAGCTTAAATAGATTTACTTCTACCTAATCTTATTTCATCAATCAAAGCTTCTTGGATCAAATTGATGAAAAATGCACACACTAGATAATTGAGATTTACATCTCAATTCTAGTATTGTATTTTCTATTCTTAATTCGTGGTTTAGTTTTTAGATTTCTAGGTTGATAGATGTTATATGCAAAAATTGGCTAGGGCCGAGAGCGCTCTAGAGAAGACTAAGACCAGCGAGAGGATCAGCTCGAGCAGCGTCTAGGGTCATTTCGTCGCATTACGAAGTGAATTTGTCGACCCTAACTCGTGCTCAAAGGCACGGGTTCAAACTCGCTATTCCTAGGGCCGGGCAAGCGACCTGACGAATTATAGCTTATGACCAAGGGCTCGCTAGACAGAAGAGGACTAAGTCATATCCAACTCCAACGGTCAAGTAGGGACCGCCTGCAGAGGACAACTTGCAGCAGTCAAAAGTAGGAGATTTAGTCTATAAATCCTATCTTGTACAATAAATGTTGATGCAATAGATTTACTGTATATGTAATTACTATTATAGCCTCATTTCCTTTATAAATATGAGGAAGGAGCCCCTCTGTAAAGGGCTTATTCGACTATATCGAAACTCTACAAAAATAGAGATAGAACATTATACACTATAGAAATAATATATCAATAACATGCTACCGTGGATGTAGGGTCCGGTGATATCTAGATTTGGCTAAACCATGTTAAACTGGTCCCTCCTTCTTCTCTGCTCTTCCCGTCATTTTTTTCTATTTTACTACTCTATTTTATTTAACCCGGCTATAGGCCAAAGATCCCATAAGAATCCCCCTCGTTGACCGGAGTTTGGATTATTATCAAATTCTGACATCTACAATAGAAATCTAAGATATAAAAGGAGAGGTTGATCTTTTCTTTGCATCTTTTTTAATTGTGAGGTTAATCATAATTAGTTGAAGGTGTAAAGAATTTTTGTAGTATCTTCATTGATATTGAGGTTGATCACAATTGTTAGAAGATTAAGAATTTTTGTATCTAGATTAGCAAGAGCTTTGTTAAGTCTTATGTGTAATTGGTTACCAGGAACCTGGTTAAGTCTTGTGTGTAAACTGGTTTGCAAGAGCCTAGATAAATCTTGTGATTGTTAATAAAAAGTGATCATGTGATTGAGGATTGTCCAATGGACATACACTTCAATTACGGTTTCAATTGAAGTAGAACCACTTTAAAAATCTAGTGTTCTTTATTATTTCTACATTTATCTTTCTATTGTTATTCTATTTAACTAATATTCTATTATTGAATTTTGTATTACATCTAATCAATGATTGCAATTCAATCTTGATTATCAAATAAAGATACTCTGATCATTTTGTTTAAAGATTTCCACTATTGTAAAATAAACTAGAATCTAAATCAAAAGAGTATTTGTAAAAAAGGGAAAGATCATAATTTTAGGGACCAATAATTGGTATCAGAGCTTTGGCTTTTGATACTCTTTTATTTTCAAGAGGATCATGGATTATCTGAATGTCCATCTTTATATAAGCCCCCTAGATTTGATAGACACCATTATACTTATTTGAAGTAGAAAATAAGGGGCTTTATTGAAGCCATTGATATAGACATGTGGGAAATTGTTGAGGATGGATATGATCTACCAAAAACCTTGATTAATGGGATTGTAAAACTTAAACCAAAATCCCTTTGGATTAAGGAGGAAAGGAAGAGACATCTTTTGGCCTCCAAAGTCAAATGGATCATGTCTAACTCTCTTTCTCCAAATGAGTATGAGAGAATATCAAATTGTGTCACTACTAAAGAAATATAGGACACTTTAGAAGTAGCTCACATAAGCATAACACAAGTTAAAGCATCTAAAGTTCATGTATTAGTTTCATAGTATGAAATGTTTAAAATGGAAGAAGGAGAATCCATTAAGGATCTTATTCAAAGATTCACTACTATCACTAACCATCTTATGCTTCTTGGAAGAACTTTTGATAATGCAGATTTAGTGCACAAAATCCTAAGGTCTTTGACAAAAGAATGGCAACCTAAAGTGACAGCCATCAAGGAATCACTTAAAATAGGAATGCCTACCATTCAAGAGCTCTATGGAAATTTGGAAGAACATGAGTTTAAGCTTAAGAGATATGAAAAGAATGCTAATAACAAAAAGAAGAAAGCCTTGGCACTAAAGGCTATGAATACATTCAAAGATGAAGAAGATGAATTACAAAGTAGTGAAAGTGGAGATGAAGAAGTTAACATAGTCTCATTAAGCAAGAAACTTTAGAGAATGCTAAAAAAAATAAAGAAAAAAAAAAAGAAAAGTTGCACCACAAAGAAGAAAACAAAATAAGAGTGATCAAGCAAATTCTTCCAGCACCAATCTAACTTGCTTTGAATGTAAAAAACCAAGTCATATTAAATAGGACTGCCCTATATATCTGAAGAAATAGATTGAAGATGAAAGGAAGAAGAGGAAGTCATTCCTCAAGAAAGGAAACTTAGCTATTTAGAGAAATGACAAAGTGGATTCAGCAGCAGCAGCAGCAGCAGAAGAAGAAGAAGAAGAAATAGAGGAAGAAGCACTCCTCTACTTTATGGCTCAAGTAGATGAAAATAATGAAGTATTAGAAAATCCATCTTTCTTTTTCTCTAGTGATGATGAGATTGATGATATGTGTATTAAACTTTATGATGCATTAGTAGAAGCTAAGAAAGAGTTAAAGTATACTAAAATTAAAAATGAAAGCTTACTTGAGAAAATTAAGTAGATTGAAAAAGAGAAAAATGACTTGTATGATTGAGCTAAAAAAGTATTAAGTGAAAGTGAAGTATGTGATTAATGTGAGACTTATAGATCTAAAATAGATACATTGACTAAAGCTTTACAAGGTTTTACTAACAGCAATATGAGATTGAATAACATGTTATAGAATTAAAAAGTTTTGCAAAATAAGACTGCTTTAGGATATAAATAGCAAAGAACAAAAAGAAACTTTTGTTACATAACATGCTTTTACTGTAATAAAAAAGGACATCATATTGGACACTGTCTATATAGGAATGGTACTTATATTTTAAAACTAAATGAGAAATTAGTTTGGTTACCAAAAACATTTACCACTAATGGAAATTTGCTTATGTTTACCAACAAATATGGACCCAAGATCCATTAGGTACCACCTAGGCAAGTATGATTTCTACTTTTTTGTAGGTTTGTGGGGGACACAAAAGCAACTTATGGTACTTGGGCAACAGTTGCTCTTGCCACATAACTAAGAATACTAACCCCCTTTACATATTTCTATCTTTTATGATTATTTGTTTACTTTGCAAATTCTAACTTAAGCATCAGAGATTTCTCTTAAGTTTGTTTTGTAGGTACTTCATATGAAATTTGAGCTATAAATAACGTTGAATTGATCACTATTGGTTTATATATAATTTGTTAATCAATTTTAGAACAAAACTGCATGAAAAACTATATTTAGAACTCCAAGACTTGATTCAATTTTTCCATAATTTTTTAGAGTTCATGAATCGATTCATAACTAGAAAATTTACACTATGAATTGATTCATGAACCAATTCACAAAATTTTTAATCTTTTAGGAAGATCTCAAATTTTTTAAAATTTTTTATTAGTCTAAATGAATCGATGCCTGAATCGACTCAATTCTAACTAAATCGATTCTAGAATCAATTTAATCATGCATGAATTAATTCACAAATTGATTTAAAACCTTATGTATAGAAACATAAATTGATTCATACAACAAGTTTGAAATTAGAAGAATCATTATCTTATAGGGGAAATTGGTATCAAAAGGGAGCTTAAATTTCTAATAATATTGATATTACAGATTATGTAGTTTGATATTTTGAATTTTGTATATTGATGATTTTTGGATATTGTATCTTGATTTTTGGATATTTTTTTATTTTTATCTCATATTATGGTTTTTTGACTAAATTCTATATTACTTTTATACTTAATTCTGATGTCATGATATTTGGATTATTCACTCTATTCTGTTATATTCTAATTACTTTCTATTCCTTTTGGTACATTAATTTTTTTATGGATGCATTATTGCCTTTTGATTTGCCAAAATAGGGGAAATAAAGAATTTTAGATAAGATGAGAAGTAATGTGATTTTAGATAAGATCTTAAAACAGAAAAATAAGATATTTTAGATAAAAATTCAGTTCTTATACTCAATTAGAAAGAGGGAGGAAAGAAAAATTTTAGATTTTAAAATGATTTTAGATTTTTTTTATATTTTAGATTTTATCAAAATGAGGATTTTAAATTTTTTGAAAAACTTCATTTTACATTTTAAAAATTTTAATAGATTTTTTTTTTTAAAAAAACTTTGATCCTTACCTAAAATTGTTTGTCACCAGAAAAAAGGGAGAGATTTTTAGCCTTGCTACATCTATATGGGGAGATTCTCTTTGCTATAATATATTGTTCAGTTTTGATTTAAAAAATAATTTTAATCAATATTATATTCTATTTATGTGCTTAATATTTGTTGGTTAATTGTAGGATCAAAGTATGCAATTCAAGAGATCCATCATTTAGTTATAGTGTATTTCTTTTATTTTAATAAGTTCTTTTATAAGTGTGCTCTCATTCTTTTTTATCCAAGCAAATTTATTAAATTGGTTAATTTGAGATAGAAATAAATCATTTGAAATGAGCTTAAAACAAAAGTTTTCAAATAAAATTTTCAAAGATACTTTCACAAGTGAAAGTTTTATAAAAATCATTTTTTTACTATGTGAATCGATTCATACAGAAAATGTTGTGTGAATCAATTAGGTAAACAATTCATAAAGAATTATTTTGAAAAATATTTTTCATTGAAGATTAGAAAAATCTTTGAATTGATTAGGTAATCGATTCATAACATTTTATATGAAAGTGTGAATCGATTCACACATTAATTCAATCATGAATTTCGTGATAATACTCATAGATGAATCGATTCATTAGTTAGTAATTGCTCTGGATCGATTCACAAATAAATTCACAGATTGAAAGTTAGTTATTTTTCAAATGTTGGTTGCCACACTATAAATACCACCTAGCCTTATTTCAAACATAAGAATTTTCATATCAACTAGTGCGGAAAACTAAGAGAAAATAGAGCGTAAATAGATTTACTTCTACCTAATCTTATTTCATCAATCAAAGCTTCTTGGATCAAATTGGTGAAGAACACACACTAGATAATTGAGATTTATATCTCAATTTTGGTATTGTATTTTCTATTCTTAATTCTTGATTCAATTTTTACATTTGTAGATTGATAGAAATCTGAGATACAAAGGGAGAGGTTGATCTTTCCTTTGTATCTTCTTTAATTGTGAGGTTGATCATAATTAGTTGAAAGTGTAAAGAATTCTTTTAGTATCTTCTTTAATTGTAAGGTTGATCACAGGTACTAGAAGATTAAGAATTTTTGTATATAGGTTAACAAGAGCCCTGTTAAGTCTTGTGTGTAAACTAATTTGCAAGAGCTCAGATAAATCTTGTGATTGTTAATTAAAAATGACCATTCAATTGAGAATTGTCTAATGGATGTACATTTCAATTATAGTTTCTATTGAAATGGAACCACTTTAAAAATCTAGTGTTCTTTATTATTTCTGCATTTATCTTTCTACTGCTATTCTGTTTAACTAATATTCTATAATTAAATTCTGCATTACATCTAATCAGTGACTGCAATTCAATCTTGATTACCAAATGCAGATACTTTGATCATTTTGTTTAAAGGCTTCCACTATTATAAAACAAACTAGAATCTAAATCAAAAGCGTATTTGTAAAAAAGGGAAAGATTATAATTTTTAGGACCACTAGTGTCCAGTGAGGCATGCGACTAAGTTGACGGTGACACAAGGAAAAGGTTGGTCGAATGAATCTCGCCCGGCATTGGAAGTACTAAGATGGATAGATGACGATGAGGAAAACAAGAACTTTGATGGCCATGGAAGACAGCTTGATGGACGTTGGATAACTCACAGTAAGATCAAGCAAAGCATGATCGGAGGAAGCAAGCAACAACTCAGCTAGATTAGAACCAGGTTCAGAGCTACTACTGCATAGCAATATTTGAAAGGAGCAAAGCAGCTGCAATAGGTTGGCAAGGAAGAAGAAGTAGTTCCAAGTTGGAAAGAAGGAGAAAAAGAAGTAGTAATGGTCTTGATCACTGAAGAAGAGAAGGAGAAAAAGAAGAAATAGAGGTAAGCAATTCAAGAGAGAGATGAAGAAGCTAGAAGTAGGGGTCGGGGAGAGAGAAGGAGGTGGCAGTAGAAAAAGGAAGAAAAGAAAGAAAAAGAAAGATAAAAAAGGGAAAAAGAAAAGGGAAAAATTACTATTTAACCATAAAATAATATTAAAATACTTGCTATAACACACCTATTTACATTATTTCTCATTGAAAAAAAATACATGTTAAACTATAATTTATATACATTTAACATATAATTTCACAAATATACTACTAGCTTTATTTATTTATTTATTATTATTACCATAATATTATTTAAGGGTCACAATATATTGTCCCTATATCAAATTAAATCAACAAAGATATACATTAGGTGAAAGATATAGAAAAGAGCTAAAGAAAATTACTTTTGCATTAAATATAAAAGAATATTAACTCTTATAACATGACTAAATTATTTCAAATATATAATTCTTGGATCCAACTTTTTAATTTTCATTGAGTATCACTAATTGAATTCATTTGTGCCAAATTTGTAGTGAGTACCTTAAAGGCAAAATTTAAAAAACCTAGAAAAAAACATTTTAAAAATATATATATAATTGACAAAAATACCATTGATTAATAAAAAAAATACAATATATAAGAGAAAACATACAATAACATCGAGGCATAATAAATTCATAGAATTGATTTTTTTTAACAAAATTAATATTAGATAAACAAGCAAAATGTAAGAGGAAATATAAAGAAAAAACATAGAATCAATTTTTTAAAAAAAACTATGAATACGCATATATACAATACATAAAAGGTATATAAAAAACTCAATAAACATACAAAAAATACAAACATAAAAGAACTAAAAAGAATATAGTAATCATAGACTAGATAATTAAATACAACTAAGATAAGCATCATAAATGATTTAATATCATATAATTAACATATTTAGTTAAATTAATGAGACAATAGGGGCAACCAAATCAACATGAAGGTAAATAAACAAATAGCATAACAACTTAATACATTGAATTTCTTCACCCTAGCATACTGCATTGCAATAATGATAGGTTCTTGATTCTCCTTGGAAAAGAAAAAAAAAAAAGATGATTTTCTCTCTAAATTGACCTCAGAGTGTTAACTTAATACTATTCTTTCTAAAATAATAATTTTAAAAGTGAAGAATCAAATAAGTATTATTCAAATTAACCATGATTTAAAAACTAACCATAATTAAAAAAAAAACTAGTCACAATTTTAGATAAAAAATATTTAAGTAATCAATCTACTTTGAATCTTCTAGTTCTGCTTCAAGTAGATGACTTTTGCAACCATGTTTTCCACTCTGAAAATTATTACGTAAATATATAATTTCTCTAATGAAAGTGTAATATCAAGAATAGATCCAAAATTATCTCTTTAACTATGGAGTTATTTTAGAAGTTCACCTCGTATTTGTAGCATGTGGTCTTATATTTGTAATTGTTGAAGCAACTCTAAGGTTAAGTATGAAGCATGTATCCTTTAAGAATTTCTCAAACCTTGAAAGCAAGAAAATTTTAATTATACTATGAATTAGATTACCCTTTAGCATAGATATTAAATATAAACTTAAATACAAAATATTAGCAGATGAATATGAAAAAAAAAAAAGATAGGAAATTGATAAAACCAAAATTACCCTACCATATTTTGATTTATCAAAATCATCTCTATATTATAGGTCATTATTCTCAAAATCAGGAACTACCCAAAAATGTATTACTCTGACCTTTAGGTTTCACTTATGCTTAGACAATGATACATTACATACAAAACCAACCTTCCAAATATTTTCTCCTTCTTTGCTGCAAGTTGAATCTTATAAATCAAATTAAGATTTTATTTTTCATGAAGCTTCTTTTGAATAAATCTAGTGACAAAACCCTAGACCTCTATATTGCCATCACCGCTTCCACATCATTCACACCATAGATGTTTCGAACCTTTGCTTCCTCCCCTTTGTTACCCTACCTCCATCCCACCCAATCATTTTTGCCTAATCCAATTTCCTTCTTTATTGTTGATTATGCAATGGTGGCCCTTGTTTTTGTTTCTATTTTAACTCTATTTTTCTTAGTTTCGAGTTTATCTCACTCGACTTGTTCTCAATCAACACAATTAGCAGTAACCACATATGTCCTAGTTTAGAGCTAATTGGGTAAAGGTTTTGTCTCTACCAAGTTTCTCAACTTGGTATCTATTGAAGTAGTATATTGGTGCTTTGCAAGTTTAGAATTTGGTCCCAATTTTGAACCTGTGGTGGTTGTTTATGGTATAATTTAAAATCCTTTGAAGAACCTAGTTGGAATCCTTTAAGCTTGATAATGTTGTCTTCCACTTATAGTGTGATTTACAATTGTGCTATGTTGTTTGTGTGACTTGAGAATTATTGGGCTCATTTTGTCACCTTATCTATTAATCAAATGTTAGGATAATAATCTTGGTTTATCTAATGAGCAAATCTTCTAGTACTATCATTGTGTATTGTTGGTGTTGAGTTTCTTTTCATTGCTATGGCATTCAATATGGTTTTAAGAAAAGGCTTTTTGGCCAACAAAGTATTCTATGCTTGTGAAAAAAAGGAATGTGTGACTAAGGAGGAAGGTCATAAGAAGCTTTGTATTTCAAGCAATTAGAATCAAGAAGAAAAAGTTACTTGTTTGCAAGGAGAGCAAAAATTAAAACAACTATGTCTTGATAACTCAGTCTAAGACAAAAATTTGGATATAGAGGCTGTATAGACATTGTTTTTTCTAATGAACTATCAACCTTTGAAAAGTATTGCTATGATGAACTCTGTAAAATTTCAAACATGGGCTATAACCAGTTAACTTTGGATGATTTGTTATCTAATATTTTGGCTAGGGTGCTCAAGAATAAGTATAATCATCACATGATTAGTGAGATTGAAGTTAACAAGGGCAGAATGTTAGTGTTAGAAGCAATTGTATTTAAGAATCAAAATCAAGCAATGGCATCTAAGTTTGTTGAGTTAGTAGAAGTTATTCATCAACCAAAGGATGAAGTAAATAGTTTAGAAGCCTAAAAATTAGAGTTCTAAGAACAACTATAGCTATTGCAATAGCCTTAACAACCTAGGTTGAACCTTTTATTTGTCGTCGATTTGGAACAAATTTGGTAAAGTTAGCTTATGCAAAATGGTTTGGAGCTTTCTTACCATCAATTGTAGGTCATACTCTCCTAGTTCTTTTTTTCAAGAAGGAAAAGGTTGTGCTAGTTTGCTCTAATTCTGCATATGTTAAATATGATTCCATCAAATGTATTAAACTTCATAATGGCAATGCTTTTGCAGATAATCTTCAACATTGTCCATTTTATTTTCAAAATCCTTTAGGATTCCAATCACATGGTAGTCTAGGTCATCCTACTTGGATCAGACATGCAATGCATATTACCATGTTACCATCCAGTATTACTAGGTTGCAGTCTTCCTTTGTGGCTATTGGCCACCAGTCCTCATTTCTCCAAAATGTTACGAGGTTGGATAATACAAAATATATGGAAGTTGTCCAAGAAACAACTTAGTCTTCCAATCCAAGTAATATCTAGCATGCCAATCCATATGTGGTCTTGAGGCCAATCTTCAGGTGACCCATGCATCCTTTTCCTACTAGTAAAGTAATCCAAACTTCTTCATAGATCTAAGAGAAGTATATGAAGACATTCTCACCTCGTTCAGTGAAGTGTAGGAATGCTTCCAGTGGTAAGCACTTTATGATGAGATCTTTAAAAAGTATGGTTTAAGCTCTCTCTCCCTTCATTTTGCTCACTATGAAGAAAGCAAAACACATTTACAAGATTTGGTCTATATAAAGATTTGGTCTATATAAGACAACACATTACAATAGTCATAGATCATGAACTACCATTAGGAGCCGTATGTCACACCCTAACTTAGGAGTGTAACCAATGTAAGAAGACATTCAATGACATTCTCCTACAAGCCTTACACTACGTGTGGACTCATATTACACATCATAAATTCTATTTGAAATTGATCAAATATGATAAAGTAAAATTATAATAAATATTTTATGAGAAAGTTTAAGGGAAAACTAGTACTTAGAAATTTCAAAATATATGCATATTCTTTTCAAAGATTTTTCAAAAAATTAACAAAATTTCCTCTATTTTTCAAAACTTCTCAAACATACTACTAACTACAAGACAACATAACACACTAACATGACTAATCAAGGCACACATGCACATGTATGACATTCCAACTACCAAAATACTCTCCAAAAGCATTATCTTCAATCTTCGATTAATCATCGAGATATGGGCTCAAAACTTGAAAACAAAATTTTTAAAGAAAAACATGATAAGTTTCCAAGAAACTTAGTGAATGAATCTTTTACCTTTACACATATTATTAAATTTCTTTAAAGCACCATTCCTTATACTTTCAAATATAAATTTTTACTTGAAATTTTTAATATTTACAAAACTAAAAAAATACTTGCATTATAAGTAATCAATACGAAGATTTAAGATATTCTAAAGCAAAAGTGTTAATAAATCAAAAGGATGGTAAGTGGCTATAAGATAAGCATAAATGCTTTAAAGTTTTATGTAAGACATAGAGAAACTAAGTATTTATACTTAAATAGATTTGTATAAGTGGAAGATAACCAATTTAACTTTATAATGCAAATATATCATAAAGGAGCATTTGTTTCTAACCTATAATTAGGATCCAAGGTGGTTTTCTCCAAGGAAACCATTTTTGAAATGTTCACTTTCAAATTTCCATCCCATCACTCTTTATCCCTACACCATATTAACCTTCCCTTATCCATCCATCATAAATGGCTATAGATTTTATGACTTCAAGTGCACTTTAGAGTTTCTAAGAGAATCACCCCAAGGGTCCAACCTTTGGTTTATAGCATAGGCAAAATGGTTGTACTATATCATAAGCAATGTACTCAATCACAAAATCTATTTCTATCGATACATAGATACAACACATAACATTTGCACCATCAATTAATTGTAAAACAACTTATCAATTCATTAATTATACATTCCAATATGCAAAATGAGTAGAGCTTAAACTAAATTTACATTTTTGAAAGATTAAGGGTTCAAGGCTCAATTTTGAATAAAAGAGAAATCAATTTTATACATAATATGATTTACTAAGTAATCAAACATCGCTTACCAAGACGTTAGCTAATGAAAATCTCAAATAGCTTAAAATAAAAGTGTTGTACAATTCTAACGCCTTAAAATAGCAGCAATTACTCCTTTTTTTTTTCTTTTTTTCTTTTTGCAATATAGATAAAAGGTAGACTATCCACTCACCTCCACTTGTCTAAAGAGAATCAATACAAAAGAGATCATTTGTCCACATAAAATTTAGTCTATCACATGGTTATACCATGTACTTAAATCACAATATTTAGAATTACCTTATATATTATAACTAGCAATAAGCTTGTGCATTGCACGAGCCCTACATATTATATTTCTTGTTAATTCAATGTTAGATTTTATTTAACAAAAGTCAAATGTATTTGCTTTCTGTTTAAAATTTTCATCTATGAAGAGGTACATTTTCTTTTATTGTTAAGAAAGTGAAATTAATTCCAAAAATGTTAAAAGCATTTCCATTGAATTAGAATCAACTACATTTAAATATTTTTTTACCTAGAATCTATATGGCATAATTTTTTACTTTATTTTTCTAAGTTACTGAAATTTGACCAAATTTTCTTTTTAAAAACTTTTTTCCTTTTTAATGTTGATTTTTAATACAGTAAGTTTGCAATAATATCATGATAATAAAAATATTGTTCAATTGTTTTTTCTCACATTATGCATGCAAGACACCTAATTTGTTCAGTAAGGACATTAACTAAAAAAAGTATACAACATTACCATTATATTTTGATCCACCAAGTAATTTATATGAATCAAACTTCTGAAGTAATATTTTATACTTCAAATTACTACCTTGTAGCTTCTGGCATTTTATTTCATTCCTAACTTTGCCCTTATTAGTCTTTTCTGATGAATACTCTTAGCATGATGTGTATTGCCTTGATATCGAACTTTCCACTTCAGTGCTAGAATACATTCTGTCAGGTCCCTAATTAAGTAGTGTAAGGATTTAAAGAGTGGTAGACAATTTATAATGTGAAATTCAAATCAAATCTTGCCCTTATCTTGTTGGAGACGTAGTATACAATCTTTATTTATTTGTCACTTGAGTTGTAATCAAATAATGAATTCTTGTGATAGAAAAGATTTAGT